>SNQJ01S0165402.1:0-21095 GCA_010110895.2 Picea sitchensis | reverse complement strand
CATTTTTTTTCTAAGTGTCCATATGCAGAAAGGAAATATAGTGATGATGAAGAAGAATCTCTCTCCATAACCATGGAAACAAAGCCTATTGACAAGAAAGAATAGCAAGATTGAGAAAAATAAGATCTTGAAGTAGAACTCATTAGTGCCCTAGAAGAAATAGATATGATTATAAAAAGGAATATAAAGTTGAAGGAGAAATTGCATAAACATGAAAAGAAGGATCGTGATCTTGAACAAATAGAGAAGACACTTATCAGCCTAAATATTTAGCTAGAAGAAGCAGCGAAAAGTCATCCCAAAGAAAAGGAAGAAATATGTGAGAAGTTAGAGTCTAAAGTTGCCTCATTATAAAATAAATTGAAGAAGTCAATTACTCAGATGAAGTTTGAAAAGATCACTAAAACTTTAAATGAGATCCTTAGTTTCCAAAGGTCACCATTCGTCAAGACTGATATTGGTTATGAAGAGAATCAGAATACTTCTAAACAAAATCCCAAAAGCTATGCTAATATTCTCAAAGGCTCCATCAATAATGAAAGCAGAAGTGGCAAAGGAAATGAGGACCAGTAGATTCCTGATTCTTCTCACAAGAAGAATAAGAATGAGTCCAAAAGAGTTGTTCCACCAAGAAGGCCTTTCACCAACCAGTACCAAAATCTTTGTCTTGACTATTGTTTTTCTTGCAATAATTTTGGTCATGAAGCAATAGATTGTAGATATTATACAAGAAGTGACCATGCGAGAAACATAAATAGAGTTCCTAACAAAACCTTAAAGGGTGATTATGTGAGAAACATAACTAGAAGTTCTCATGGTTTTGCTAACATAAACTACAATTCATTTTTTGCTCTACTTGATTACAATGCTAAATGTTATAAGTGCAACAACTATGGGCACATAGCATGTTATTGTAGAGGCAACATAACAAAGTCTCCTAAACAAAACAAGGAAGAAGATGTTCTTTCCAAACATAAAGAAGAATACTAAAAGGTTTGGAAAAGGAAGAAAAAGAAAGAAAGAGGGAGAGATGAAACTGTTTGTTATGAGAAAGGATGTGATAAGATAGATGAAGATGACATGGAGATTCATTGTTTTGATTCTCACTTGAAATATGTACATCCCATTTCTAGAAAATCTAAGGATGACACATTTCCTTGTGATGTAAATTCAAGTTTACAATACTCTTTTGGATGAGAGAATTCATCTAATTGGTCCTTGTAATTAAAATACTAGAGCTTCACCCCATTCAAAAGACCAATGCCATGAATTTGGAGTGGAAGGTTTGTTCAATAAAAACAATCAAATAGAAGGATCAATGTTGGATACTTGTAGAAAATATAGTCTGGATAATGATCAGTTATCAACAAGTGAGAAATTAGAGATATATTTTTGAAGGATCATAACTATAGAATGGTTTTCAAACTAAATCACTACTACATTTGTACCCAAAAACCGATAGTTAAATTGTCTAAAATTCGATTATTATGCATTTATAATCTGACGACATTCTTTTTTTCTAACCATCGGTGGCACGTCATCGGATATTCGACCTAAAAACTAATCCATTGGTTCTTCCACACATCTCCATTGAAGATACCACTGCATTTTTTTAAATTTAATATAAGTATTCATCGAATATCTGACCATTGCATCGTTGGTTAACCGCTTCTTAAACACGTCGGACCCATGGCAGGGTCGACGATAATCCGACACTCACAGCCATCGAATATATGGCCTAGACAACATAGGATTCCCCTCATGTTCGACGGTAATCTGACATCTTCAACCATCAGAATTATAACACAATCGTCAAACTCAAGCTCGTTGGAGTCAAATATCCGACGAAAATAATTTGTTTTAAAAAAAATACCAAAATGGTATATATACCCATGGATATATCCCTATATACCTAGAGATATATTTTGGGTATATATACCAAATTCCATCTAAAGGAGTTGAAAGGGTAGTAGAAAATAGGAGAGAAGGATATTTGGTGGTAGAAAGAGAGGGTATTGGTAGTGAATGCAAATCCAAAGAGTAGACTACATGGGGGAGTGATGTATACATAGTCAAATAAATATATGAAAAGAGTGAAGCAAGTGGGTGAGCATGTTGAGCAATATATATTGAGGATCGTATAGTGAGAATTTACATCTTAAGGAAATGTAGATCAGGTCATGGAGGGGGGAATGATTGTCAATCCATAAGAAGAAGGATAAATCAATGACATGTTCCTACTATTCAAACCATGACAAGCACAAGAAGCATACATGGTATGACCTAAGGATACTAAAGTCAACCTAGAATAGTTACCACTCCTCTTGCATCTTGAGAACCTCCTAATAATGCAATGGATGGTAGTGGTGGAAAAGAAAGTGTAGTTTGAAATATTAGTAATAGTAGAAGTGCAGTAGTGAGTTTTGATTATAGTTCAAAAATATTGACTGGCCTAATAAGTCAGCTAGCTCCATGAGGTTTCCTTTTTACAAGAAATAAGACCAAAAGTATGGCTAGAGAAACAAACAATACCACAATCCACCTCCCCAAGTTTTGAGGAAAAGGAAATAGTGATGTGAAGTAACATTGGTTCCTTTACGAATCAATATAGAGGGAAACAATGGTCACAACCCCAAACACCAAACTAGTGGAATTCCAAATCACTTCACAAGGGAGGGCTCTAGAATGGTATATGAAGTTTTTACAGACTAACCTTTAAGGAACAACTAATATTATGGATGAAGTGAAAGTGTAATTTGTGGCTGAATTTTAAAGTCCAAACTTAGAGCACTAGAATTTCATCGAGCTAAAGAATATCAAACAAATGATTGGTGAAAGTTCTTGGGAATACAATCAGTTCTTCCATGACTTGATCAAAAAAATATCTTACCCAATTTGCAAGGCTCAAAACAAGGAGTTTTTCACTCAATATTTTCTTCCCTTGACAACAATACCACTAATACAACAAAAATGGACCACCTAGTGAGAGGCCTTGTCCCAAGCCATGGATATTGAATTGATGAATGGGTATATATGAGAGACTAAAGTAGGAATTGAAACTATGTCCTTAACTAGTGTGATTCCTAAGCTTTCTCAATTACATTTGGACCTCTCATCCATATTAAAACAAATCTATGAAATGAGACACACCAAGGTTAGGAGGAAGAAAGATTGGTGTATCATATGTAAGATAGAGAGTCACATGGAAAATGATTATTCCTCACTAAGAGTTCGTGTTATTACTCCTAACCCAATGACACCACCTACTAGGTTCCCATGCAATATGGTAGGTGAACAATTTAATATTCGTAGGTCCCGCACCCACCCCTGCACATTCACGTGATTCTATAGAAGTATACTTCTATCCCGTATACCATTCTCTATGATTTTTGTAGGGAAAAAACTTATTCCACATAAAACTATCATGCCCTATAGGTTTTAGTAGAGTGGCTTGGAAAAATTTCCTTTTGGGTGAAGAAGGAAAACATTAGAATGACTAAAGGAGGGGTTCGAGGAGGATATGGTATAGGTTACAAAAGTGGATGTGAAGGAGAATATGTAAAATTAGGGATGGTGGCTACATAAGCCCCATAAGATGATATAATTGCAATGATATAGGTATTTTTTCTTGGGATTTCACATGGTCCAAGAGGATGCAACGTGGATAGTACAATTTCATGGGTCATATGACCAAGAACTGTCCTAATCTAACAAGTATGAGATGAGGGCACGATAGTGGAATTATTATGATTGCATATGATAACCTCCCCACATAATAAAAATGCTCCTATGGACCAAGGGTTTGATGTGGTGAAGTATAAGGTTTATTATTAAGAATACTTGGAAGAATTACAAGAAGTAACCACTATGCTAGGGAATGGTGCAAATAGTAACTTAGTGGTCGATAATGCCCCTAAGCATTTGTGGCTATGTAAAATAATTTAGGGATCACAATAAAGGGCTACTGGATAGACCACCTCGACAAATATGGTTCGTGAATCCTTCCATACCCTCATTAGAATCCTATATTATGAAGGGGTGAAAAGGAAGTCGCGGTAGGCCTTCAACAAGCTATTTGAGGGGTGAGGGGACTAGAAAGAAGAACCCATCCACTATCCCTAGAATAAAAGGAAATTTTGATGGATTGATCAAAAGAAGAATCCTTGGACCAATAAATAACTCTAGATGGATGTTTAGATCCATGGGTATGAGGTGTGACATGTCATGTTGGATCTAGAATTGATGTGAACATCCTTCCAAGGAAATTGTAGGAGATGATGGGAGATGATGTCTAATATAGTCATAAATCTAGTTGCAGCTAGTGAATTAGTACATAATCTACCCCATTGAATGCCTAGAGGAATTTTAGGTCAACCATGGAAATGTGAAAACAATCATAGATTTTGAAGTCATTAAGCTCTTCGAGAAAATAATACTTACCCTACCCTCCTTGGATACAAATGGGAAAATGACAATGAGGCCATAATTAAATTAAAGAGAAGGGAAATGTGATTTCAAACTGATGGAAGTAGAGTAATACAACCCATTGGTCCTATAAAAGGGAAGTGATACATAGATCTAGTATATGACATGGTGGTAAATTATTGGACCAATTGTATAAATTGACTACAACAATGAGAGATGATTATATCAAACCCACTATTGATGAACAAACTATCTAGAGAAGAATTTTGTCTATGAGTTAGATATCTAAGAAGCATTCCAAGATTGGCAGGAGCACAACCAAGAGTTTCCATCTTCCCATTGCACCATGATTAGGTATATCCATTATCTTGCAATGTACCTACAAGACCCTGCAATCTTTGATGGTACAATGGATGTTGAAGATTTTATGGAAGATCTAAGAATAATGGTCCCATGAGAGAAATTGGTACCAAAAGTAGACATGATGTTGAGATCCATAACATTTAGGTGGTGGGATACTCATAAATATTCCCTTGATGGTTAGCAAGAAGTCCAACCAACATTATGACATCGGTTTTATCCACCACCCAAGTACTGGGTGATTGACTTTCCAAGGGTAGAAAAGGATCCAATCACCTTTTTAGAAGTCTATGAGGGAAAGATAAATCTAGTCATACATGAAAATAGGTGCATCTAGATTTATATTCACCATGCATGACTAAAAAATTATTTCATCTAGATTTATATTCACCATGCATGACTAAAATTGGATCACTCTAATACTAATCTAGGAAAAGAAAGTGGGAGGAGGAATAAGGGTCAATGTTGATTTTTGGGGCCTAAATGCAACCAATGTTTATGACCTGTTTCATATCCCCTTCAGTGATGAGGTGGTATATTAGGTAGTGGGAAAGGAAACCTATTCATTGACTAATGGATTCTCAAGATATCATCAAGTGAAAATAGTTGAACATGACAAGAATAAAAAAATGGTTTCCACTGAGTGTAGCTCCTTTCTGTATAATGTCATTCCATTTTTCCTAAATAACACCCTAAAAATATTGTCCAAAATCGTAATAACATCCTTTAGAGAGTACATCCACAAGATTATAAAAGTTTACTTAAATTCATACATGATCTACAATCTACTACAGGATCATGTCATGATGTTATGACTAATATTTGAAAGATGTTAGCAATTTTAGATCTCTTTGAACCTAGAGAATTGCATATTCTACATGCCATTTGGCATGCTACTATGCCATGTTTTTTGCAAGGATTGGATGCTTGTGGATATAGGTAAAATAGTGAGTATTTTCAATATCAAGGCCCCATACTATGTTTATACACCATATTCAACTATGGGCCATAGTGGGTACTACGAAATATTTCTTAAGGGGTGTGCCATTATCAGAGCCCTCATCGAGTGATTACAAAATAAGGTAGTGTTGGCCTTGGGTTGTTAAAGGAAGTTAAGATCAAGGAGGAAAAGGTGAAATGCAAACATCGCGGAAGACATGGTGACTAATACTAGGTCGAAGTGAGCAAAAGAGCAGAAAAGATGGAGTGAAGCCTAAGAAAAGAAGTTGTTTGATGAGGAGATCAGGGATGACAGATAAGCAAGGAAGAAGGATCGTGGATGACCCAGAAAGCGAAAAAAGCCATTGTTATATGCTTTGGAGCACCGCGTGAGACAGAAGGAAAGATAGGTTGGTGAAGCCCTAAAAATATGGGTCAAGTTGACCTAGGATTTTAGACACCTAGGGTTTTGGTATCTAGGGTTTTGGACACCTAGGTTTCAGCCTAAGGCTATCAGTGAGCTATTGTAATGTATAAATAGAGGTCAAGAGGACCTGGTTCGGGTTGGTATCAATATAGGTTATTATTTTTTATGTGAGTGATTATTATATCGTGAGAGAGAAGTGTTGAGCACGAGAGCCTTCTAGATTGTAAGATCTTCAGCTGGGTGCGAAGATCAACCCTGCAGTTGGGTGTGCAGGAAGCAGAGAGAAAGAGAGGAGAAGAGAGGAGATATACTAGCTAAGAGTGCAGACAAGAACTGTATGCTTTATCCTAATATAATATAGCACAGTTTTGTGGATGTATCCCTAGAGAGAGGGTGAACCACGTGTATTTTGTGTTGTGTGTGATTCATATTTTGTATTTGTCATTCATATATTGTTATTGCATTGCTAAGGTAGATCTGATAGATGCATGAAGTAGATCAAGTTGATAAGTGATATATGAATGTTGTATTGTTCCTGTATTAGATCCACTTGATCTTCCCCTTGGTTGTAGACATCTCTGTCCTACAACCCCCTCATAACTGCTTCGGGTGAGACTGCATATGCTTCGTAGGTGTTGCCGAAAGGGCCAATAGTTAGGGCTTGTTGGTGTGCTCTAGGAGATGAACCCTGGGTCTGCACCTATGCCAACAAATGGTTCTGTTGTCGGGACATGAATCTTTTTAAGGGAATGTCAAGGTGGTTTCCATCGAAGACAGAGATTCAAAATTGGATAGAATATCAAGAGAAGGACTTCGTTGAAGCCCGGTATAAGAACCCTAATCTTAGCTCAAAGGACTGGTTGGAGAAGCATATTTTTACTGATATACACAGGATATTATTTGGATGAATTCATCAAGAGTTGTATGAGTGGCTAGCTAGATTAACAGATACCCAGTTCGAGATCCGATCTAGAACTCTTGTGGTTTGGACGTCGTAGTTGATCAAGAGGGTCAAGAAAGTTGATAACACCGTATCATGAGCAGTAGATCACCGGTTCGATAGTACCATTGGAGGGTACATCACAGAGTTTGATGTTGACAAGGTAGAGTCATACAACCAAGTTGAGAGATATTTCTTTAAGGGACCCAGAGGAAAATGTTAACAATTCCCGAAACTAAGACTCAAGATGTTGTTGCATGAGAAGAACATCTTGAAGGTACAATAGATTGGTTGGATATGGAAAGACTAATGTTCAAAAATTCAGACAACGACAGCGACATAGAAGTTGGACATACACACAATGGGAGAGTGTTCCGAGAAGTCCACCTTGCAAACCTATTTAAGAAGAACTACGGGAAGGGGGGTTTCTACAGTGGAGAAGAAGCAGATCTGACAGATGAAGATAATTTAGAACCCATCGGGATAGAGGAAGGACAAGCTAAAGAGATTCACTGAGGATAACCTGAAAACTCAAAAACTGTGCAGACCATTGAAGTAAGTATCGTTATCCTTCATGTTGATTCAGTATTAAGAAATCAGATTAATCCCAGTCACCAGAGTGTCTAGAGAACTATCCATAGTAGCTCACCACATATTCAGTCAGGAACCCTAGGAAGATCTATGGAAAATGAAATGAGGCTTCCTATCTTTAGGGGAGATGGATCTGAAGATCCTAACCAGCACTGGTTCCTGTGTGAAGCCATATGAAACATTAAGAATGTCACAGATGAAGTTGTCAAAAGAACCTAGTTTAGTACAACTCTTAGGGATCATGCACTAAGATGGTATTTGAAGCTTGTCCAAGGACTTGCATAGCCTAAGCTATTGAATCAGATCAAGAACATGTTGATTGCAGAATTCAAGAAACCTAAGTGAGAATCCCAATGTATGATAGAGTTGAAAGAGATCAAGCAGAAGGTGGTTGAACCTGTGTGGTAATTCGATCAAAGATTCAAGACCTTAACAAGTCGATTGATTTTTCAGATCCCAGACAAACAGAACAAGGAATGGTTCATTGCTTCCCTTCTACCACACATGAGAGTTCCCCTGATGCAACAGAAGATTGCTTCGCAAGCTGAGGAATTGAAGATCGCCATGAAGCTAGAATCAGCCCCTATGGGAGAATCCAGCTTAGGTATGAGTCAGATCCCGATTCAGCTAACTAGTTTGTCTCTGCATGTCGAACATATGAAGAAATACAAAGGAAAAGATAAAAGAGAAGACATATGTTGTGCCAGATGCAAATCAGAAGGCCATGACAACGAAAACTGCCCTCTATTCAATGAATACTTGGCTTTTGGAGCCCTTATCCCTTTGAAGCAAGTCACATTACCCTAGTGCGAGGTATGCAGAAACATACATCGTACTGGTGAGTGCTATTATATGCAAAAGTATGTTTAGACACCTACAAATTTGTACTATACATTCTGTAAGTATGTAGGGAATGATGATAGGGATTGTAGGGCTTATGATATCATGCATGAAAGGTCAAGAGACATATATAAGATCCAAGGTGAAGTACAATAAGAAGGAAACACTACACAGTATAAATCTCCTGGGAGAGGAAACTTCAATCCTCGCGCTGGATTCAGAGGAAGAGGACGAGGAGGAGGAATGAGCAGAGGTCGAGGACAAATTATTTGTTATAACTGCGCACAACCAGGACGCCTTGCAAGGGATTGTCAGAACCCTTGTACCACTTGCAGCTACTGCAGCTCGCTTGACCATGATATAGAAGATTGTCCTATACTACTAGCTAAGCTTTAGGAAAGATGAGGACCTCAGCAGAACCCACAAGTGCAACTGATCTATGTTGAACCTCGTGGAGAATACCCTAGAGTCATTGTTATAACCAGAGGAGGCACTATTATAGTAGAATACAAACTGATCCAAGGGAAGGCTACAGAAGATTCAAGAATCAGAAAAGTTGCAGAGAAGACCCAAACCTTCGATGCAAAGAAAGAAAGACAAATATTTGAGGAAGCAAGAAAAGAATTTAGAGGAGACCAAGATTCTTCATAAAAAACAAGACCAGAAGTAAGAGAATGTGGAATGCCTCAAGCATTTGATCAGTCTGCTTCTCCAGGAGAAGGAAAAGAGGTAAGCAAGCTCATGGAATTTTTACATACTTGTATTAAATTGATTCAGGATGAAAGCGATGTCCAAGAGTTACAAACTTTAATCAGACAATATGAGCTAGGAAAGATAGATCCCTTGCTGAATAGGGAAGTACACCAAATTGGTAAGAAGAGAAGGACAAATAAGGAATTACATTTGAATGCTCAAATAGGAGAATATGAGATAGACTGTGGTCCTCGACCTAGGGTCGGAGGTCAATGTCATGATGAATCAAACTTGGGCACAGATGGGAAAACCGAAGTTGATTTATTCCCCTATCAGACTTAGGATGGCTAATCAACAAGCTGTAAGCCCTTTTAGCAGATTGGAACATGTCCCTGTGGGCATTGACAGAGTAAGAACGTTTGCAGATTTTGAGGTAATTGAAATAGTTGATGGCAGTTGCCCTTACCTCGCATTGTTGGGAATTGATTGGGACTTCAATAACTCTACTCTTGTTGACTTAAAGAAAAGATGTATGACTTTTGAAGGAGATGGCTTTAAGGTCATCGCACCTTTAGATCTAGATGAAGGTCAACAATACACAGAGCCCATCAGAGAAGAAGACTGTCCATATGCACTAGAAAACATCTACAAGCTAATCGTCAGACAACAGGATTACATTAACCCTACAGCCGATGGAAATATAAGTTGGAGAAGTGACAACGCGTGCTCATCCGACTCAGAAGAAGCGTTAGAGAACTGGAAGAACTAGATGTATGAAGTATCTATAAGGAGATGTGTTATATTAACCAGAGAAGTTCACTAGATCGGCACAATAGTAAGTAACCTACCCACCTTTGATGGTCTGAATCCATTAGAATCCTTCCTATCGGAATTTGAAGCAAGTGTACCAACACAACAGAGGTTGTTGGCAATGGATGAGGCCTTGAAAGCCACACCAGCAATATGGTGGGGGATGCACAAAAGTAATATCATAGATTGGAGACAATGTCATACTCTGATGACATCATGATTATCAGCACAAGTAGAAGGCTGCGAAGTTCGCTACACAGGTCGAAGCTACCCAAAGGACCATGTGCGAAGCTGCGAAGAGTTCTGGAGTGACATTCTGCAAGAATAGTGGATACACAAATTCATCAACACACTGGACACGACACCTATCAACTGGTACCTTCAAGCAGAACTACNCTCGGAATTTTATAACTACATTCTTCTTTGAAAGTCAATTTCCTTCAATAGATCAATCACTGCAAATTGTGAGATAGAAAGTATTTGAGGAGGTATCTAGCCTTTCCTTAGAATAGGAAGAGGATGAATGGACTGCGCCTCTCCACAAACTGCAAGGTTGTTACAACATTAGTACGGATGAAGACGATGATCCCACGAAGGTGAACATCGCAGAAACAGAAGGACAAAGATATGTGGAAGGGCCAAGAGTTGATTCACCATTTATTGGACAGCCGATCAAGATCAATAAAGTCAATATTGGAACAAACGAGACACTGAAGCTTGACAATGTCGGAGATTATTGGGATGTTTCCACCACTGACAAGATTACTAAGATGCTGCATGAATATCAAGACTTGTTTCCAACCAAGTTTACTGATGTGAAGGGAATTAAAGGGCCTATGGGAGAGATGAGGATCTGTTTAAATCCATATGTTAGACTAGTCAAACAGAGACCTTACAGACTGAACCCTAAATATAAGGAGAAAGTAAATATTGAGCTTGACATAATGCTGCAAGCAGGGATTATAGAACCTGTGGAAGAATCAGAGTGGATAAGCCCTATGGTGGTGTGAGACAAGAAATCAGGATATGCGTAGATCTCAGGAAGTTGAATGATGCTTGTTTGCATGACCCCTTCCCTACACCATTCACTGACGAAGTGTTAGATAACGTGGGAGGCTAGGAAGTATATTCTTTTACAGATGGATTTTTAGGATACCATTAGATCCAGATTCCCAAGGAAGACTGCCATAAGACCACATTTGCAATGGAATGGGGGTCCTACCAATATACGGTGATGCCATTCGGATTGAAAAATGCCCCAACCATCTTTTCCAGGGTGGTGGTCAAAGCATTCAAAGAATTCTTACATAAATTTCTAGAATCATATTTTGATGACTGGACTTTGTTTAGTTTGTTGAAAAATCACATTGAATGTCTAAGGCTAATGTTGGATAAATGTGGGCAGTGTCAAATTGCTTTGAATCTGAATAAATGCATTTTATTTTCCCCATTTGGAGTTATGTTAGGACATATTGTATGTAAGCAAGGATTGTTGGTAGATCCATCCAAGATCGTTATTATAGTTGATATACCCCCTCCTACAACAGTTAAATATCTATGCATTGTGTTGGGACACACATGCTACTACAAGAAGTTCAATAAGGGATATCCTCAAATTACAACACCCATGGAAAAGCTGTTGAAAAAGGATTGTCAACTTATTTGGACTAAAGAATGCCAGCAGAGCTTCGACACACTGAAAGAGAAAATGGTTGTTGTGCCCATTTTAGTTTTTCCAGACTGGGCTAAGGACTTTCATGTACATGTCGATGAATCTTCCATCACTTTGGGAGTTGTATTAGCATAGCCGGGAACAAGAGACATTGACTACCCATTATCCTTTGCCATCAGGAAGCTATCCGCGGCTGAGATTAATTATACCACTACTGAAAGAGAGGGATTAGCCATGGTGTATGCACTGCAGAAATTTTTCCACTATTTGTTGGGAGGACACTTTAAAATGTTTACTGATCACTATGTGTTGAAGTACCTAGTCAACAAGCCAGTGTTGGGGGGAAGGATATGCATATGACTACTGCTATTTCAAGAGTATGATTTTGAGATCATAGTAAAACCAGGAAGAAAGAACAAGGGTCCTGGCCACTTGTCGAGGTTGGAACATGGAAAAGAGCCCACTAATTTAGAGGATACATTGCCAGATGCACAACTACTAGCCATTAGAAAGATCGATGACCACTTCACAGAAATAGTCTAGTTCTTGTCAACAAGAATGGCACCTAGTGAGTATACAATTCCACAGAAGAAACAGCTAGTAGTGTGCATTGCAAATTTCTCACTTATAGCTAGACATCTATACAAGATGGGACCGGATGAGATATTCCGAAGGTGTGTTACAGAGGCAGAATGACCATTGAACCTTGCAGAAGCTCATGAAGGCATCACAGGAGGATATTATGCAGGTAAAGAAACTGCACAGAAGGTTCTTAGAGATGGCCTTTGGTGGCCTACGTTACACAGAGATGCTAAAGACTATTCTAGAGCCTGCGATGTATGCCAAAGGGTTGGGAAACCATCCAAAAGAGATGAAATGTCGTCAGCACCACAACTGACATTGCAAGCATTAAAAAAATGGGCCATTGACTTTGTTGGACCTATCAATCCACCAGGAAATCATACAAGAGAAAGGTACATCATCACTGCAACAGAGTACTTGACCAAATGGGCCGAAGCAAGAGCAGTCAAGGACTGTAGTGCAACTACAACTGCGTGCTTGATATTCGATGACATTATAACCAGGTTTGGATGCCCAAAGATCCTTATGAGTGATCAAGGTACACATTTCATCAATAATATAGTTGAAGCCTTGACTGAAGAATTTTCAATCCACCATCAGAAGAGCACACCATACCATCCACAAGCCAATGAGACAGTTGAAGCCTTAACTGAAGAATTTGTAGTCCACCATCAGAAGAGCACACCGTACCATCCACAAGCTAATGGGATAGTTGAAGCATTCAATAAGATCTTGGAGACAACACTAACCAAGATTTGTTGTGTGAATAGAGATGATTGGGATTTAAGAGTACCAATAGTGTTATGGGCATATAGAACCACTTGTAAGAAGATGACAATGCAGACCCTTTTTAAGTTGGTTTATGGTCTCGAAGTTGTTGTTCCAATGGAGTATTTGGTACCAAGCCTGATAATTGTTGCCTTTACAGGTATGGATGATACTGGAGCTATTCAAGAGAGGCTTGCTTAGTTGGTCGAACTTGAGGAAGATAGATTCATTGTAGGATTCCATCAACAAGTAGGTAAGGAAAGAGAGAAGGCCTATCATGACAGGAACATCAAGAAAAAGGCATTTAGACAAGGAGATCTAGTGTTGGTTTATGACAGCAAGTTCATCAAGCATCCTAGGAAATTCAGAATGCATTGGCTCGGACCATATGAGATCTCCTATGTTACATAAGAAGGAGTTGTGCAACTGAAGACGTTGAATGGAGAATGGAAGGAAGGATTAGTGAATTGGAGTCGGCTGAAGTTGTACTATGACAACCAGTTGCCTCGCAGCTCTCAATAAAATCAAGAAGATCAAGGGTCTAGGTACCAGGTGTAGTTGAAACAAGGTACCTGACATGGAAAAGACAGTCTGCACAAGGAGGAATAGGAGCCATAAAGTAGAAAGCAAAGGCTGCACTGCGCAGTCCAAAGTTAAAGTACAATAGAAGAGTCAGATCGAAGTGCCTCGGGAAGAGTCACGGGTGAGTGTTGGGGGCCTGTTGGCCCTGGTTTGTTAAAGGAAGCGAAAATCAAGGAGGAAAAGGCAAAATGTGAACTTCACAGAAGACACAGTGACTGATATTGGGTCGAAGTGAGCAAAAGAACAGAAAAGATGGAGTGAAGCTCGAGAAAAGAAGTTGTTGGACGAGGAGATTGGGGATGACAGATAATCAAGGAAGAAGGACTATGGATGAGACAGCAAGCGGAAAAATCCACCATTATATGCTTTGGAGCACCACGCGAGAAGAAAGGAAATACACGCTGGCGAAGCCTTGAAAATACGGGTCAAGTTGACCTAGGGTTTTGGTATCTAGGGTTTTGGACACCTAGGTTTCGGCCTAAGGCTGTCAGTGAGCTTTTGTAATGTATAAATAGAGGTCAAGAGGACTTGGGTCGAGCTGGTATCAAGATAGGTTATCATTGTTGATGTGAGTGATTATTGTATTGTGAGAGAGAAGTGTTGAGCACGAGAGCCTTCTGGATTGTAAGATCTTCAGCTGGGTGCGAAGATCAACCCTGCAGCTGGGTGTGCAGGAAGCAGAGAGAAAGAGAGGAGAAGAGAGGATATCTACTAGCTAAGAGTACAGACAATAACTGTATGCTTTAACCTAATATAATATAGCACAGTTATGTGGATGTATCCCTAGAGAGAGGGTGAACAACGTATATTTTGTGTTGTGTGTGATTGATATTTTTTATTTGTCATTCATATACTGTTATTGCATTACTAAGGTGGATATGATAGATGCATGGAGTAGATCAAGCTGATAAGTGATATATGAATGTTGTATTGTTCTTGTATTAAATCCACTTGATCTTCCCCTTGGTTGTAGACATATATGTCCTGCAACCCCCTCATAACTGTTTCGGGTGAGACTGCATCTTCTTTGCAGGTGTTGTCGAAATGGACAGTAGTTAGGGCTTATTGGTGCGCTCTAGGAGTTGAACCTTGGGTCTGCCCCTGTGCCAACAAGTAGAAGACATTTTCTAGACTATATAATGCCGAGAATCATTAGAAATTTTGAAATAAAAGCTAGTAAATGTACTTATCCTAGTTTTACCAAACTGGACCCTCAAATTTCATGTCCATGTTGATGTATCAACCATTTCTTTGGGAGAAATATTGGCACAACCTAGGAAGGGGAAAATTAGATCAAATAATCTAATTTTCTAGAAAGAAGTTATCTAAGGTTGAACACAACTACAACACCATAGGAATAGTAGGGTTAGAAATAGTGTATTTTCTATAGAAATTTAGGCACTACTTACTATGAGAGAACTTTAAATTCTTCACACATCATTCTACACTCAAGTACTTGGTAAAAATATTGGTTTCAGAGAGTTGAATCTGCAGTTGGCTAATATTGTTTTAGTAATTTGACTTTGAATTTATAGTGAAGCCAGGAAGGACTAATGTTGGTCTAGAGCACCTATCTAGATTGGAAATTCGATAGTTTAGATGGCCATGTGATGACCAATTTCTAGACTATGATTTGATCAAAGTAGAATTGAGTACCATACTACTTGGAACGCATCACCATGTTCCTCGTTAGAGGAATTTTTCCTTGGGGCTATTCAACCGCATAGAATAAATAGTTGGTTGTCAGAGCTACAAACTATCAGTCTATTATGGGTTAGCTATACAAGTTGAGCATAGATGGGATAATCAAGTGATAGGTTCTATACCATGAGTGTGTGGGAATACTATGGTAAAGTCAAAGTGGGCTGGTGAGAGACCACTATGAGGGAAAGGCCACTACGAAGGAGAGACCACTATGTCGAAAAGGACAGGTTGGCGTTTCTTAAAGAGACACATGTTCACTTGGACAGATTACTATAAATAGGAGGTGCTCTAGCTCATTTGTACACACACTCAATCATCCAAAAGCAAGGCACAAGTGTTGAGGAGGAGCTGCAGGTGTGCAATAATTCCTTGTTCAGACTTTTGGTACTCTATCATGTCCGCTAACTCTGGAGAAGGTGCGCTACCCTGGTTTATCTATTAGTTCTAGTGAGGTTTCCTAGAATCATTATTTTTGTCAAAGGTTAAGGTGCTTGGGGGTGGCTTTGTGCCTATGGTTGGGTGACAATCGTGTAGCATTGTCTATGGTGAAACGAGCACAATATTCTAACATATTCCAAGGGTGATTTTTTAGGTACTAAAGAGATTGATGATGATGGCATTTTCATTAGCCCTATCAAACAGTGGATAGATGGGCGTTGTGAAAGTCTTGATTTTGAATGGAATTTTTTTTTCAGGTCTGAAGATTTGTACCCTCATGAACAAAGTGGCTTGTTAAATCTCATGGTGTTCTTGATGCTTGAATATTTGGTCATGATGGTGCATGAGTTATGTCAATGGTTTCTATAAAATTGTTTGCACCATGCTCTGAATGTGTTTCATGTCGTTTTGGGTGCATGGTGAACCCCTAGCCCCTTCATGTATCTTAATATGTACTTTTGGTTGATTGATCACCATCACCCCATGCTAGTGGATTCTCACCTATGCATTTAGGGCATAGAATAATATCATATTTACTTGAGCAAGGTTGTAGGAATGACATGGATGAAAAGGTTTTTAGGGTTTTCTATGCGAGTGGCATATCATTCAATGTTCTTCTCTCACCTTATTGGCATGAAATGGTACACACCATCAATGGTTCCCATGGGGTACAATATAGTACATAGTTAATTTAGGTTTAGTTAGGCTAAGTAAGGGTATGCTATGTTAGGTTGAGTTGGTAGGGTAAGAAAAGGCAGGGTATGTTAGATGATCAGGATAGGTTACGTCAAGTTAGGGTTAGAAGGTGAGAGCAAGGTAAGGTAGGGGATGGTAGGTTAAAGTGAGAATTACGTTTGTCAGGGTAAATATGCATATAGTTCTGAATGAATGAAATAAACTACATATAATGAATGAAGTAAATCACTACAATGCACATGAAAGGTAAATAACTAAAACATCATATAAAAAGACGCATACATGAGTATTATGTACCTTTTAGTACAATTGATGCAGCCTCTCCACATAGGCTAGTGATCAGTTGCAATTCCTAGTGAGAATTCATGTAGAAATCACAAACCATGAAATATTAAATTTATGAAAAAAGAATTTAATAAATAGACATGCATTTCAAAATTTACAAGAATCTATAATACATCAAAATAAAGAGCATTACCTTATTGAGATTCTCTTTGTTTTGAGAATAGTTTAATATTATCTATTAAACAGGGCCAACCATGTGAAAGTGTAAGCTCATATGGCCCCTCCCTCCCCCCTCACATCACTCTCAATTCCCCATACCCAATGCATGTACTTGAAAATAAATGAATTTATGTGCAAATATGTACTTTTCATCATAAAGAAACATTCAAAATTCATTCATTAAGTACTTATAACATTCATTCATTCACTCATTCATTCATTCATTCATAGGAAAAAAATATTTCATGACATTAGTTTATATTATAAAAAACAATATGTCATAATGTTATTACAATCACTTCTTTTTTGGATTTTTTCTTTTCACAAATTTAGAAATCAACTGATCATCTTCTACAACTTCTTTATCAGTTCTTTTGATCGCCTTTGCATCTTGTCTTATTGGTTGTTGGGTCATGTACTCATGACGTGGATGTTGTTGTAAGGTGCCATGATCTACTGCAATAATGAAGAAATGTTAAATTGATATATTTTCTTATTATCATTACAAGTATTTCATTAATAAAAAAAACATTAGAGTGGTGCTATTTACCTGACGGGGCCACATCATGTACTTCATCTTCCTGTCTAGATGCCTCGTCTTGTACAGGATGACCCTCTGCATGATCTAGAATTGAAACATCAAATATTACAATCAATACACTATTTGAAATTAAATATTTTAAAATTTAATCCATACAATATTTTTTGTAGCACATGAATACATCCATTACCAGGATGCACATCATGACCTTCATTGGGTTGTTCTCCATCCTCGGAATTATGTGTATTGTCTCTTTCCTGCTTAAAACAAAGAGACTCTATATTTTATGGCCAAAAATAATGAATAGACTTCACAAGTAATCAATCTTAAATAAACTTTGTTGATTTTATTTACCTGCATGCAGGATGGATCACTAAAAGATTGTGTTTTCCCAATGCCTAATATTTTTCGGCGTTCAACAACAGTTGAAAAGTCATGATGAAATCCAAGCCTCAAGTTTTCCTCCGTGGCCACTTCGTTGAACCGATCAGCCTACAATTTTGCATAAGATCATCAATTTAGATTTTATGGTGAAATAAAAACAAATTTATATGCAATTTATTATTTGGATACAATATTTGAGTTATTGATACTTACAATTCATGCCACCAGATTGGAATAACCACCAGGCCCAAGCTTGTGATGGCCATGCTTTTCTTGCCTGGCCTTTTTGGCCTTTGATGTGTCTGGCATCCTATGAAAATTTTCGAAATACGTTAGATGTTGCAAATTTCATGTAAAAATAAAGAGTAATAAACATATAATTAAATTGTTCAAAGTATTGCATACCTTCCTATGCCTGGTGGTAGTTTTCCCTGTTTTCTTAAAGCCTCTCCCTTCCATCATCCAACATGGATTTCCAATCCCTTACTGGAATCATTGGAGGGTACTCATACCTAGGGTTCGTTTATAAATGAACCCTATATTGGTCCCTCACAATATTTATATGTTGGTCAACTTTATTGAGGACCTCCGCTTGGTTGAAGGTCTTACCACCGAACAACCCAATCGAGCGATTAGTTAGCTCATCTTTTAAATTTTTACTTTGTTTGTCCCACCCTGTGAAAATGGTGGGCCTAAAGATATCTAATGACCAATCATTTAGATGTTTATAAAAAACATCATTTCCTGCAAAATAATCATGTGATCATTAGTTTAAAAAGAATAATTTATAAGTAAATTTCAATTAGATTATATATAATAGTTAAAACATTTTTTAAATACCTGGGATCTTCTCTATCTTTATGGGAACAAGATTTCTGTCCACCAAAAATGTGGTCTCTAGTGTTCCCGTGCTAGTGACACAGGAAGACCTAGGAAATGTTGCTTGAGCAATATCAATACTAGTCTTTGTTGCATCGACCCCTTGACCCTGTTCTGCATGATCTGGCATGTGTCGACCAATAGAGGGTACACCCACATCTTCCCTCTGTGGCGTCGTGCTATGTATTTCCAATTTTTTAGACGAAAATAATGACACATGATCATATGCATGTGGGGTTAGATGCTCATGATGTGACGACTCATCAGTAGCATCAATAGTACCAACAGGCCCCTCACTAGGAGTATATGGACACAAATACGCTTGTAAAAACAAAGCCATATTTTAGTTCATGAAATATACGAGTAGAAAATATAAAACCATAAATGAATTTATCTTCTAATTAAATATCCAACAACTTACATTCAAGAATTGAGTTCTCGTCGTCAAATAATCAATCTTTTCTCTAATCTCATTTGTTTGTGGCTGAATGAATACCAGATGAAAGATTTCCACATTTATTTTTTTAAGGACTTCTTTGCCATATGAATGGGGTTCAGCGATGATGCAATGTCAACATCACACATGATCTCATCCACATCTATATCTATGGATTTCTCTGTTGATGGATATGTAGCCTACGATAGAAATATAGAAAACATTAATATCGAAATGAAACCAATAGACTCACCAAAAAAACACAATAATACAACATATTTAATTTGTACAATTACTATCGGCTATACTTGTTTCCCCGAGGATGGTATCTTCAGATCCATTGGGGACTTGCTCTGATCAACAACCTGCAACAAAAATATTGAAAAAATTAATATCGAAATGAAACCAATAGACTCTCGAAAAAACATAATTAAAAAACATATTGCTTATATTTAATGTGTACAATTTACAATGGGGTATACTTGTTGCCCCGACAATGGTGTCATCTGACCCATCAAGGACTTTTCCCAATCAGCAACCTACAACAAAAATATTGAAAACATTAATATTGAAATAAAACCATTAGACTCTTGAAAAAACATAATTAAAAATGAGGAATACATGTTGCCTTGATGATGGTATCATTTAATGAAACATATTTCTTATATTGTTTATATCGAAATGAAACATTAACAAAAAAATTTAACAAAAACATAAGATATTAGATTCATTAATTACAGTTTTGGTGAAATGTTATTTGTACCACTCCCATAGTAAACACGTTTGTATTTATTCGATTCAAATTGTAATTGATCATCAACTCTTCCCCTGCAACTATTGATTTTATGCCACACATGAAAACATTGTTTCCTTCATGCCCCTCAAATATGCAATTGGGTTGTTTATTTGTAGACCTAGGTTGTGTATTTTTTATAAACCCTGCAATATTCCCTGATGCTTTTGGCCTTCTCTCAATGCACATACTCACTCCTTTATTTTGATTATTGTATTTTAGTTGTAAATAATTTGCAGACACTTTGTATATGCACATATTGTGTGTATATTGGACCAACCGCATCCAATCTATGTAATTGTAGCAGGGTCCGGCATACTTCATCAATTTAGTACATCTGTCGTAACCTAACTTTATGTTAATGTTTAAGCCATTATTATAGTTCTTTGCATTTCAATAGATAACAATATCATAATACAAGATCACTAAGAAATACACAATCACAAGAGACACATAATTTATCCTGGGAAACCCTCTAGGGGAAGAAGACCCAGCAAAATTTCCTTATTATAGATCTTCAATACAATGCCAAGAGATAACTCAAGCTAATACAGAATATCCTCTCCCAAAGATGTGCCACTCTCTCTCTCTCTCTTCTCCAACTGTAGTTCTGAAACTTGTCTCTCAAAATGAGCAAGTGAGGTGTGTGTCTAAGTGAGGCGCTAGCTTCCTTATTTATACAAATCTGGCACATGTGAAGTGTCTCTTCACTGGAAGGGCCGACTTCTCAAACTAGGTGGTTATAACCACCTTTATTATATTCTAGGGCCTCTTAAATATATTATGGGGCCGACTTCTTCTTTTGCCTATTACAATTACATTATGTCCAACCCACAAAAGGGGATTTGGTCCTTTTAAAATAGCCGACCTGATCAATCCACAATGGGGATTGATCCAATGAATAATATATCAAATAATAATAAGAATACACTTTGCAGTTACATTATTTCAACACTCCCCCTTAACAAGAAGGGTATTCTTCAACAGCACTGGGCGAGAGAGAGAGGAAAACATCATCAACAACATCAAGTGGGTGAGAGGAAATCATCATCAATATCATCTTGGAACACTGACTGGCGTATCTATAAATC
>SNQJ01S0165401.1:29918-46718 GCA_010110895.2 Picea sitchensis | reverse complement strand
TTCATAATATATTTAGGGTTTGACCAATACACAAAAGGGGATTTGTTCAATCACAATTCCCAACATGATCAATCCACAAAAGGGGATTTATATAATGAATAATAACTCAATAATAAATAGAATACTCTTTTCAGTTACAATATTTCAGCATCCCTGCTCACTTTCCTCTAAACGAGTCGATTGAGCATGATATTGCACCATCACCATCGCTTTCAAGATGTATCCATTTGACACGAAAAACAACTGGTGATCCTTTAGATCAACATCAAATGCATCCACCGTTATAGAAATCCTCTTGTATTTTGGATCAAGTTTCAAAGACTCGTGATTTACAAACATTTGTAGAAGCTTCATTTCATCCATATTGGGACACAACAATGAATGAAGATTATTTCTCTTTAATACTGAACGATAATTGGGATCTTGTACCTCTTTTGAAAGGAAGAAAACTTGTTAGATGTAAATGGGGGTACAGAACTAAATATGCATCATATGGAAGTGTTGACAGACACAAGGCCTGGCTAGTTTCCAAAGGGTTCTCTCGAGTTGAAGGCATTGAATATAATGAAATATTCTCCCCCATCACCAAAATGAATTCCATCCACCTTGTTATATCCCTTGCTTCCTCACATAAATGGGAGGTCCATCAAATGGATGCTAAATCCACCTTCTTGAATGGGGATTTGCAAGAACAAATATACATGGAAAAACCTCATGGATATGTCTAGAATGACTCCATCCTTGTTTGTCACCTTAAGGAATCTCTTTATGGTATTAATCCAACTCCTAGAGCTTGGTATGCCAAAATGGATAGCTTTCTTCTTGACATTAGTTTTTATATATGTCATTCTGACCCTAATGTATATACCAATAAAGTAGGAATCCATATCATAATACTTATTCTTTATGTTGATGACCTTATCCTCACTGGTATTGACCCTAGAATTTTAACCCTTGTGAAATCTAGCCTCAAAAATAAATTTGAAATGACAAACTTAGGCTATTTGCATTATTTTATTGGCATCAAAGTATTGCAAAGCAAGGAAGGAGTTTTTCTTTCCCAGTCTAAGTATTCTTGTGACCTTATAGTTTAGTTTGGGATACGTTATAGTTCAGGGGGGAATCAACTAAAAGAATACTTCGGTATGTACGGGGTATAGTTTAGTTTGGGATACATTATAGTTCAGGGGGGACTCATTTGTTGTTTAGTTTCACTGATTTGGATTGGGCCAATGAACCTGATGATAAAAATTATATTGTAGGTTATGTTTTAATCATTGGTTTTGGACCTGTCACTTGGTCTTGTAGGAAAAAATAGGTTATTTCTCTATATTTTATAGAAGCATAGTACTGAGCAATGATTAATGCAAGTCAAGAAGCCTTGTGGATTCGATAGATCCCTTCACAGTTTGGATTCCAACAACAACATTTGACCACCCTTTGGTGCGACAATGAGAGTGTCATGAAGATCACCAAAGATATAGTTCAATATCATTGCAACAAGCACATCGATCTACACATGCACTTCATTAGAAAACTCACTCATGATCAAGTTATTGAAGTGCTATTTTTCCCTATAGAATATCAAGTTGAAAACATTTTCACAAAATCTCTTAGAGAAGTGAAGTTTTCCAAACTTCGATCTATGTTAGGAGTTGAAGAAGTTGTCATTAAGGGGGTATATGATCCAATGCCACCTTCCTTATCATATTGTGTCACCTTTGTAAATCCTTCAATCCTATGTCAAGTTTTTCTTAAGGGGGGATATTAGGATATTTAGACACTTAGGAGTTAGTCAAGATCAACTTGGTCTAATGTGTCATTAAGTTAAATTTTTTTTCTTTAGTATGCATTTTTAATTTGGCGATCACAATATTTTCCTAACATAGAGTGATATGAAGACTCATATTCTCCTCGATATTAATGACTACATTGATCCATGGATTAGCACCCGATTTTTCCATGATATCTATTTAAGGAGCATGGAGGGTCATTTGTCGATGATCGATTGTGAGAAATTCTCTGTAATATATTTTATTTTTCATTAATAAATTGCCTCAAGTGGCCACATTAGTTGGGGTTGTGGATGTTTCCCCACATGCATTTTACCACGTAAAATCATCGATGTGTTGATCTTTGATATGGTTGTCTAAGTGGTTACTGAAGGTTTTCATCCTCTGTTAGAAAAATTGTGTTTTCAAACAATTGATATGCAATAGGAATGTTCTAGAAGAAAGGATGATGAAATCCCTTCTTACTCTATTCTTTCTTGTCCTTTTTCTTATCTCTCCAAGATTTTTAAAAATCTAATCTTCCTTTTCTCTGGTCAGACAAGTATTTATCCTTCCTTATTGTATTTTCAATAGTTTTAGGTTCCTCAAGATAGATTTTATCTTTGTATAATGTAGGTATTCCACTTAGGATCCTTTGTATCTTCACCTTCTCCTCTTTAATATATCTCACATGTCTCAATAACTCCAAAAACTTCTTCTCATATTCTTCCATAGTCAGATTTCCTAGCTTGAGTTTGAAATATTCCTGCATATTCTTGTCATAGTAATGTTTAGAAATATGATTCTTTTGGAAATACTTGAATTGTTTCCAGTAAATTCTCCTCTCATTGATGTTCTTAACTTGTATTAGTCAGTCCCACCAAATATAAGATTTCCCTTGTAGGTTGTATATAGAAATTCTAGCTTCTAGATTGGATGAATAGTTGTGTAACTTAAAAAGTACTTCTTTATTCCTAGCAACCAAGCTTCAACATCCTCTCACCTCTTATTTTCACCATAAAAATTTGGTGTATTTATCTTACTAATATCTCATTGCAATTGGTTTTGCACATACCCCCTCCTTTGATGTTTGTATGTAGACACTTTTGGGCTTCTTTGTGTTTATTCAAATGCATACAAATTTCTTGCTAAATGTACCAATGAGTAATGATTCCTTCAAGTTATAGTAGTGTTTATTGAATACCAGAATCTTCCATGGTTTTCTCTTCTTAAATGGACTTTGCATCCTTCCTCATACCTTAAGCTTGATCCATTCTTCATTTGATTTTGAAAATGATTTAAGATTCGTAGTAACTAAGTGTTCAAATGTTTTTTCTCCTCTTAATCTTTCAACATCCTCTCATTATCAACTCTGCATCTCTGCACCTCCATCTTCAAACTCCTTATAGTTTTGAATAGATATAATAAATCCATTCTCTTTCCATGCTCGTTAGACTCTATGTTTGTAACAGATTTTTTTTAATTATGGAAAATATATGCACTGGATCAAATTTTCCTATCAAGGCTACAAGTTTTTTCTTCTTAATGTTTGAAGAATTATGAAGCAGTTCTCCAAGATCTAAGCCATCAAAAATATTCCCATATTAATTATCCTTCCAATGACTACATCCATACCCAAATTAGGCTTCTAAACTAGGATTTATGGCTCTATACAATCCTTTCTCCTCAAGGACATTATGTCGAATGCTTAGTCTACAACTACATTTTCCAAAATTTTCAAAGCGCTGACATTGAAATTCAAACATTTCTTCACTTATGCCTCCATAAGCTACCAAAATACTCTAGCTTCCTTCCAATTGGGTAATTGTAGTACCTAGTTCAACTTTTGCAAACTAAGAATTTTTTTCACCTATTCTTCTCATGGAGAAATTTCAGCAAACACTTATCAGATCTGTTGTAATTTCTTCATATATAATTGAATTCTAGACCATATGGCCCCAGTTCTATAAGCAATAGATATGAAACCATTTTGTAACATACCCAACCATATAATTAAGCCAACATCAACATTTTTACATGGAACTGATAGGAAAATAAAACTCAACAACGAAATATACAATGCTCACAACAAATTAATTTAATACCAGTGAGTATGATCAACCATATCTACACATAAAACATATTTCCCACTCTTACATTTAATAATAACATATGATACATGGAAATTATAACAATATCCATAACCAATACTTCCCCAAAAAGGTAATTACATTTTTTCCATGATTCTAGCCTCTTCTAAGGAATTTTTTGTAGGGGCTAGTCAACTCCATCGACTAGACCCAATGGTTGACTAAGAGCTAGTCATTCGACCGTTGAAGTCATAAGTATAATTAGGTTGAGGTATTTGTTAACCAACTGACCCAGGAAGTTAAGTAGTTACAACTTCCTGGTAATTAGATATAAAAGTATAAATAGAGAATCTCGATGAGAGACAATGTAATCTGTTGTGTTGTATTGATATATCATATAATAAAGTGTTGTTCTTTGGGATTCCATTACTTGTGTATGTCTTCATCTATGTCTACATATATTTATTCTATGTTTTCCTATGTAAGGAACTAATTTTCCCTAGATTACAACATTGGTTCCTTTTTTGGTAGTTCTATACCTAGGCATGCAAAAGCTTACATAAATGCTAAATCTACAAGACATACGTGAATGGTGGGAGAAAAAAATTGATAATTACATCAAGATTTGTGCATGCAGAAACAACCTTTCATTAGCAGAAGCATGATCATGATTCTTCTCGGAGACTCATGAAACATTTCCAGATGTCATCCAAGAATCCTTGTTTAAGTACATCAACAAATCGGGCAATGTGTAATTTAATAGCCAACGAGAAATTAGGCCTCAAGATTATGAAAATAGGATGAACGAATTTGCACGACTGGTTCGAAAGAATTTTCGAAGATTATATCTTAGAGTAAGCAATTGAAGATCGAACATCCCTTGATAAAATAAAAGAAAGATTCCACACTGACTTGCACGAAGGATTCTTGTGTACTGTTATGACACTACTTCACAAATTCCTCCTCATCAAGGGAGTTAGTGACATTATGGAATACTGACCTCAACTAGGTACACCACTACCAAATAAAAAATTTGAAGAAAGGGACAAAGAGTGGGAAATATTTCTCGATGCAAGGTGTAAGGAAACAAGACAAGCCTGGGACTACTTTATGAGAAAATGAACATGGCCAACACCACCGACTTCGAGTAAGTTGGTTCGACAATGGGGGTTGGTCGAAGTTGTGAGATGTCCCAAGAAAATCATACCAAGAGTTGTGATTACTGAAGTATAAATGTCATCAAGAGGAAAACAAGTAGATAATCAAACTATTGATATCTAGAGATTGGAACAGGATAAAAGGAAAAAAGAAAAGAGAAGAGTTTCGTAACTCATGGAATAGTCAAAATTCGAATTGAAAAATGATCGGGGAGGTTCATCCTGATAAAGCGCATGAGCATTTTGAGTCTAAAATAAATCGACCAGAGTTGGCAATAACAACGTTCATGGCAACCCCTAACAAAATAAGTGATGCACAATTGATAGAGGCTAGAACAAATTCCTATCAACCGGAAGACCAACCTAAAAGCATGGATTACGAAGAGTCAAGACCAATGATATGCTCTTCCCCCATTCCAAAAAATATCCTGTGAATAAAATAGTTCCTCCAACAAAGACTTTAGATCGACGGCCAATACACAAGATTATGGTAGAGAACTGACAAGCATGGAAACCTACGAGACATGTTCATTGTTGAGCCATGAAAAAATGAAGCTGAAAACATGCTCATCCAAATCATGGATCTCATCGACTCAACCCCCCTACCAAATCTAGTATCAAGAGAAGAAAGTAATTTAATAAATCAAAGTTGTGAACCGACACGACCATTGAAGTGACGTTTAGTCTAGTACAAGGACCAAAGTTCCCATACCGAAGAAATAATTTCCATAGTCAACAAGAAGTAGTTGTTTCTAAAATATCATCCGGTAGAAGACCAACCGACAAAAGAGGAGACACAAGAAAAACCAACTAAAGACTCGACAACTCAGTCGAAAAGTGTGGTAACCCCAAAAGTGATTTTTCCTAAAATGAAAATAAAAATGGGATTTAATCACATCCCCACCTATGAGGGAGATGAGGACCCAAAAATACATTGGTTTGTGTGTGAGAAATTATGGGATGCTATGGATGTCATAGATGAAGATAAGCATATGGCACAATTTGGTGCTTGACATAGAGCTTTAACATGGTTTATGAATTATGCAGAAAATCAAAATCACTCAAAATCAGAAATAAAAAAGTTTCCTAAAATTATTCAAAGTTCACGATGTCACGGACTTGGCTACTAAAAAATTGAAATAAATAAAACAAAGACTAGGAGAGTCAGTCCCGAGAATATGAAAGAAGATTCAAAGATATTTTGAGCCAAATTCCAACCACGATCGATCTGAGTTTGTTAGTATAATGGTACGTAATTGGTATTCTACAATGAATTCATTCACTATTACATATGTACAAAATAACTACCTAAGAATATGCATTACATAAATCACAGTGCATTGAGTCGGATGATGGCAGCCCATCGACTGAAAGATTGGAAGAAAAAATAGAGGATTTGCAACAAACCATAAAAAATCCATCCATAAGAAGAAATGAATTATGGTGTACTACGTGTTATGAAGAAGGACATACAAAGGATACTTGTAGCTTCACCGATCACCCACGAGTAACAACAAATGCTCACAGAGTACAAGGTCAATATTGTAATATATGTGAAGCATTAATCGACCATGATGTGCATTATTTCCCACAAAATTTAAAGAACGGTAAGTGGTGTCATATCTATGAAACTCATAGTCACAGAACATCGGAATGCTATTTAAATGCATGAAATCGAGCCAATGTACGAACAATGTATCATACAAAAGATACTGACCAAACTAATAATTGTAGTCAAAAAAATGATTACTACGGTCGAGGACAAGGACGTAGTGTTTGATGTCGATTCGAAGGCTATGGTCAAGTTCGGGGTTGACCCTACTATTACAATTGCTGGAAGGATGAGCATATTAGCCCAAGATGTCCGATAAAAGATGGGATCAACCTAAATTTTTGTAATATAAGTGGCTTCAACGACCATTCACTTGAATATTGTATAATAGTACTTGACAACATTATGATTAGAAAAAATGTCAATCTTCTACAGGAAGTATAAAAAAAAATAATATTCAATTCAAAAAAATTAAATATAATCACAATATTTGGTGTTGGGAGAGATATTATCAATACCCCTTCACAAGACCAGCTGAGAGGGAAGGCTAGACTCTTCTCAAATCCAAACAAAGAAGAAAAAATTATGAGGGAAGCCATTAGATTCTTCAAGAATTCTAACCAAGACCAGCAAAATAAAGGAAGACAAAATAATGATACTATACAAGAATTCCTACAATTGTTAAAGGAAAAATAGTCAGTCGGTCGATTGCTAGAATTGATCAACATATTAATAGAACATAAAGAAGGACAAAGGCCTTCCAAGGATGTAAGGAAACTCTCTTGTTAGAATAAATATTATGACCCACGACTCAATATATAAATCAATGAAGCATTAATCAAACAAGTAGATGTCGATTTCAAATCTCAAGTCAATATCTTACCTCAAAAAACATGGATAAGAATGGGTCAACCCACATTAGAACCAACTATGAATTACCTCAAGCTTGCAAATAAAATACCGATAGAGCCCATCGATATACTTAGAAATGTCAAAATCAAATTATGGGTATACTGACTATTGGAAGCAGGTCGAATCAGAAAGAAAGGTTATTTTTGGAAGAAAGGCATCCAAGAGGAAAGCGACAGCTGGAAGGAAAACCAGCACACACACATGCATGGAAGACCTAATGACTCTAGGGTTAGGTTTTTTGTAATACATTGTAATGGATGATGATCCAAACAGACACACACACACACACACACACACATACACACATATATATACCTAGGAGGTTGAGAGAGAGAGAATGGGTGAAGAGGTGGAAGGGTTTTGAGGGAGTGTTACTCACATGAGAAGGAGTAACTAGTTGGTAACACCACTGTAATACACTTCAATTTTGTAAGTTGTTGAGATGTAGAGGGTCAAAAGGGTAGATCTTGAGGGTTACATCACATGTTGAGGAACCTGGTGTGATCTAGTCTGCCTCATAATAGATCTCAACCCGACTGAGAATGAGTTGTAAAGCACATGGTGCTATAGTTTTGGAACCACCATAATAAAAGAGCTTCAGAGATAGATCTTTGTGGACATATCCTATGATGGGGTGAACCATGGTAAAACCCGTGTTATGTGATTGAATGTTTGTATCTCTTTTACTGTCTATGAGAAGATGTTAGAATGATGTATAAATGAATTAATGGATCTAGTTACACTACATGCATGAATGAGGATGACAATATATTTCTTTAATGATAGGATAGAATTTAGAGCGCTCACTTCACAGATCTCCTTTGAGTCCTGGACTACAAGAACTTGAGTATTGCAGTCACCCATTAAGACTATCTCGGGTGAGACTGCGTAGTGCACCTTGTGCGTTGCGCTGTCTTCTGGTTTACCAGGAGGGCTGATAGTTTTAGAAGATTTGTTGGATCCCCAGTAGACCTGAACCTGTATCGAATTATGTTAAAGGTATAACTCAGATAAGAAACCAACAAATGGTTCTGTTTCCAGTTGGAACATCATAGGATTGATTGGATGCAATCTGTTGAAGATATGTCAAAAGACTGGTTGATTTGTTGAAGATTTGTTAAAAGAATGTAAGATTTGTGGAAGGAGTGTCAAAAGAATACCAAATCAGATGACAAGAAGGTGAGAGAATGTGCTGCTAGAAGGGGATGTCGAGACCATGCAATCCCACAAAAGTAGAGATCAAAAGTTGGTTAAAGACAAAGAAGCTAGAGTTTGCGTAGCAAGATAACAGAAACCCTAGAGTAACACCGCGCAAATATCTTGAGAAATATGTGTTTACTGATTTTCATGAAGTATTTTTCTGTGATTTTCCACACTTATTGCGGGAGTCGATATTGAGGTTGAAAGACAATCACACAACAAATCAGATCCAACAGTTAGAGTGGACCTCAGTTCATATCATGCAGTTACAGTAGGTGAATAACAAATTCACCCGCGCAGTATATTTTTGGCTCGACAATATTAACGTAGTAGGCTTTATAAAAAAAAATTCAGTAGATACCGCAAATTCGTACAGTGCAGCGGAGCAAGATTTTCTACGCAGGCCTTGAGGAAGGTATATTAGATCATTGTATGATTCTATTAAGATATTTCTCTATAACAAAGGTGTCATGACAATGGAGTTCGACATCTAAACTTCCCCGCGTGCATGGGGGAAGGGGGGAAGCACTAACAAAAAAAGGATAAATGGAAGGAGAAATGGATAAAGAAAATAAGGAGGAAGCCTTGGACCCAATCATGATGGACGAAGACCAGATCAAGCATATCATGGCGACAAATGGAAATACACGCAGTGGAGTACCCTACCAATACAAAGTGAACACCAAGAAGAGAGCCATAGCCGCGAGGGAAGGCTTGGCAAGTGATGAAGAGGAGGTAGAGGATCTTTGGGTTGTCGAGCAGATTGAGGAAATCTTGTGCGCGACATATGAGAGGAAGACAAGAAGTCAAAGATTAGGAATAGAAGGCAACAATCCTATCCATTTTAATGTAAGTGTGGAACCCATAAACCCATGTGCGACTAACACACCAAAAAGAACACCAACATTTCGAAAACTGAATTTCAGGAAAAGGAAGACAACAGGAAGTACATATACACAAGGAAAAACAACTAGGGGATCCAGTTCAAGAAGAATTAGTCAAGTATCTACATTGCATGGAGGTAGTAGTTCAACATTCAGGATTGAAGGACATGATCCCACCATCAGGTTACCAAAATTCAAAGGAGAAGCGTCGGAGGACCCAGAGAAGCACTTGTTTATCTGTGAAAAGACATGGGAAGCAAAATAGATCACAGATGAGGACACTAAACTTGCACAACTAGCTATCACACTAAGGGATCACACACTATATTGGTATATGATTTTTTCCACAAACAATCCACCAGGGACAACCAGAACAATCGTGGATATCGAGAAGTTGTTGATAAATGAGTTTCAGAAGCCAAGTTCAGAGGACTAGTACATGAACGAAATGATAGAAAATAGAAAGAAACCAGGAGAATCTGTATGGGAGATTGACCAGATATTCAAGCGACTAAAATTAAAAATGAAATATCTCATGACAGATATGCAGCACAAGCACTTGTTCGTTAATTTGCTATTATCACACTTAAAATATCCACTGCGACAATAGAAGTTTTACATGCAGGCATAGGCTCTACAGGCATCCCTGCAACTAGAAGAAAAGAAATATCAGAAGATAGATCTATCCATCTAAGAGTTGAAGGACGATCTGAAGAACTTAACATTCCAGCTAAACTAGAACAAAAGTAAGCACAAACGAGAAGTCATTTGGTGTACCACATGCAAGACAGAAGGACACCATAAGAACGAATGTCCAACATTTGCACAATACATGGAAAAAGGAAGTCCAAATCTGTTACCAATAGGAGGAATATGGTGCAAAATCTCTAAGAAACAGGGCCACGATCAATATCACTGCCTAATTATGCAGAATTACCAGACAATCCCAAAGATTTCATACTACAACTTTTTTAAGTCAGTAGGCCATGATGACAAAGACTGTAGAACCATGGATTTGATGAGAGAGATGAAATCATATGCATATAGGGTGGAGGAAGAAATGATGACCAGGCAAGCCACACCTCATTTTAACCAAGTACCAGCCCCATACAACATTGTGCAACAACCATATAACACAACACAACCACAGTACAACGCAACACAACCCCATTACAATATCGTGCAATATAATCAGGCGCCTCGGTATAATGCTCCGCAAGGGGATCGAGTTGGCTACCAAGGCAGAGGACAAGAAAGAGGAGGCTTTGGAAGAGGTAGAGGACCAGTGGTATGTCACAACTATCAATAGCCAGGAAATTATGCAAGAGAATGTCCACTTCCACCAACGACTTGTATGTATTGTCGCGCATCGGATCATGACAGAAAATAATGTCCTACATTATTAGGGAAGATCCAGGAAAAGAGGAATCAGAACAATTAGAATGTTTAATGGATTTCAGCAAAAGCGAGGGATGAAGGAAGAAACATCAACATAGTTACACGTGGAGGAGCTAAAATAGGAAATGACGCAGTACAACAAGAACCAATAAAATACCAATGGGTAAAGAAGAATGTCAAACCAAGGAAGCATTTTGATGCGCAGAAGAAGAAGGATATATTTAAGAAATCCAGACAAGAAATTTTGAAGCATGACATTGCATCAACCTCAACCATGCAGCATAGTAATGAAGTACGAGACTACGAGATGCCTCCATCGTTGGATCATACCAAAGAAATGCATCCCCTAGGACAAGTAAGTAAAATCAAAGGCTTTTTACAATCATGTGTAAAATTACCAAGCGATCCATGCTCTGTCAAATTATTACAAAATATATTAGAAATATGTAGCATAGAGACAGAAGGAAATCTAGAACAAAAAATAGTTAATCACCAACATACAAGGAGAAGAACAAGTAGGGAGTTCAGGATGAATGCTAATATTGGAGATTTCAACATGGGATATATCATACTAGATATAGGATCCAAAGTCAATGTATTACCCAAGAAGACATGGAAATGTATGGGAGAGCCCACATTAGGATATTCACCCATTCAGCTGAAATTGGAAAATCAGCACAGAGTTCTACCAATAGGTAGGTTGAAAGGAGTGATAGTATACCTGGATGGAATGTGCACTAAAGTTGACTACGAAGTAATAGAGATAGTGTACAACACAACACATTACCCAACATTTCTCATCTTGGATTGGGCATTTGATAACCAGGCCATAATCAACTTAAAGAAATGAAAAATGACCTTTGAGTCAGCAGAATACAGGGTCATTGCACCATTAGACCCATCGGAAGGGGAAAGGTTCGTAGGGCCTACTTTCTTGGACTTGGAGGAAATTAGCTCGTTGTACATAAAAACTGCACGATATGAGGATTACGTAAACCCAAATGCAGATGGGATACTCAATTGGTGGAGCATTACTTCATATGCGTCAGACTCAGATACATGTTTAGAGAACTGGCAAGAGAGGATACATGAAGTTTCCACAAGAAGATGCATAAGAATAGACTGCGTAGTAAGATGGGTAGGTACAAAGATAAGGGAACCACCCAATTTCCATGGGATAAATGATCTAGAAGCATTATTGACATGTTATGAAGATAAAGTGTTAGAAAATCAAAGACCCTTAGAACTAGATATAGCACTCAAGGCCACACCCACAAGATGGTGGGGCGTACACAAGAAAACAATCAAGGGATGGTACCAATGTAAGAATTTACTGCGCATAAGGTTTGGCGTAGAATAGATAAGAAACCAACAACCGAAGTATGATGGATAGGGGGCACCAGTGGAACACTTGGAGAAGTGAAGAACGTTGTGGAAAATGACACCACTAGAGGAATGGCCTCATCATTTTGTACACACCTTAGAGGGCATCCCAAAAAAATGGTATACAGTCCAGGAACTGCGCAAAGGAACTACGAGTTGGACAGTACTACAACAAAACTTTACAATCACTTTCTCATTTCAACATGAGAACTGCAACATAGATGCAACACTTAAACAAATAAGAGGGGTGATATTCATTAAGGAACCAGAAGTCGAACTCATAACAGAGGAACAACAGCAGAACAAACAGACAGTGAAAGAATTGTTGTCATGCTACCATGTGCAAAAAGAAGTACCAGATGAAGATGATCCATGTGATATTCAGATTGGGGAAGATGAAGGAAAAATAGAAGTGGAAGTTCCACCTCTAGAATCAGAATTAATTGTTGCGTCGATCAAGGTAAAGAGAGTCAACATTGGGACAATTGAGAATCCCAAAATGGCCAGCATTGGAGACTACTAGGATGAGAAAATAGTGGAAAGCATAACAGATTTACTGTGCGAGTACAAGGACATGTTCCCCACAATGTTCATAGAAATGAAGGGCATAGAAGGAGAGCTAGGTGAAATGAAGATACCACTCAGAACTGAGGCAAGAACGATCAGACAACGACCATACATAATAAATCCAATATATAAGCAAAAAGTCAAAGCTGAGATCGATAGGATGCTCTAAGCTGGAATCATAGAACCTGTGGAAGAATTGGAATGGATAAGCTCGATGGTAGTTCAGGAGAAAAAACAAGGCGAGATAAGAATATGCGTCGACTTGAGGAAGTTGAATGATGCATGCCTACATGACCCATTCCCTACACCGTTCACGGATGAGGTGTTGGAGAACATTGGAGGACATGAAGTTTATTCATTCACTCACAGATTTTCAGGATACCATCAGATCAAGATAGCACCGGAAGTCAGATACAAGACCACTTTTTCTACATAATGGGGATCCTTTCAATACATAGTCATGCCGTTTGGACTGAAGAATGCACCAGCAATATTTTCCAGAGTAGTAATAGCCGCATTTAAAGAATTTATCCACTAGTTTCTAGAGGTATACTTGGACAATTGGATTGTCTATAGTCTGTTGAAAGACCATGTAGAGGTCTCCCGGTTGATGTTAGAAATATGTCGGCAATGCCAGATATTGTTAAACATCAAGAAGTGAATCTTCGAAACACCGTTTGGGATACTATTGGGCCATATAGTATGCAAGCAAGGTTTACTAGTAGATCCTTCCAAAATCACAGTAATCATTAACTTGCCTCCACCAAAAACAATCTGTCAACTAAGAGAGACATTGGGACACACAGGATACTACAAAAAAATTATAAAAGAGTATGCGCAAATCACCGCGCCAATGGAGAAACTGCTAAGAAAAGATAAAAAAATTCTGTGGAATGAGAATTGTCAACACGGTTTGGATAAGTTGAAAGAAAAGATGGTAACTACGCCAATACTAGTATTCCCATACTGGGGTAATACATTCCATGTACAAGTAGATGCATCGGCCATAGCACTTGGATTTATTTTGGTATCACTTGGATTTATTTTGGCGCAGCCAGGAGCAGGAGAATTGGATCATCCTATAGCGTTTGCTAGCAAAAAACTGTCAGAATCAGAGCATAACTACAACACTACCAAGAGGGGAGGCCTAGCCATGGTCTATGTGCTTCATAAGTTCATACATTATTTACTGGGGAAACATTTCAAGATTTTCATAGACCATTAAACGCTCAAATACCTAGTCAACAAGCCAGTGTTGGGGGGGGGGGGATTTACAGATGGCTACTACTCTTCCAAGAATTTGATTTTGAAGTGATAGTCAAGCCAGAGAAGATGAACGCAGGACCTAATCACCTGTCAAGGGTCACGAATGGGGAGGAACCTACAAATTTAAAGGACAACTTTCTGAATGCATCGTTATTTTCAGTCCAGATCGTCGATGATTACTTCGCAGACATCATCCAATACTTAAGTACAGGGACTACGCCATAGGAATATAATACCGAACAGAAGAAAAACCTAGTAGTCCAGGCTATAGATAATCAACTGATCACAAGACACTTATACAAAATGGGCACAGATAGCATCTTGAGAAGATGTGTGCTAGAACATGAAAGACCAAGGATTTTAGTACAATCCCATGAAGGAATAGAGGGAGGGAACTATGCAGGAAAAGATACCATGCAGAAGGTCTTGCACGTAGGACTATGGTGGAAGACCATTCACAGAGACTCAAAAGAGTACTGCCAAAAATGCAATGTATGTCAAAGGGTTGGTAAACCGAATAGAAGGGACGAGATGCCCCTGCGACCATAGGTAACTTTGCAGGTATTCAAAAAATGGAAAATAGATTTTGTGGGACCAATTAACCCACCATCCAAGAGGACAGGAGCAAGGTACATTATCACCGTGACAGAATACCTGACAAGGTGGGCAGAAGCAACACCAGTCAAATATTGCAGTGCAAAGAGAACGCCACACTTCATGTTCGAGCAAGTGATCACTATATTTGGTTGCCCAAGGATTTTGATGAGCGACCAAGGAACTCACTTCATTAACAGTACTATTAAGGCTATGACTGAGTAATTTGAAGTCCATCATCAAAAGAGTACACCATATCATCCACAAGCAAATGGAACAGTAGAAGACTTTAACAAAATTCTTGAAAATGCATTGATGACGATCTGTAATGTCAATAGGAATGATTGGGACCTAAAGATACCAGCAATATTGTGGGCATACAGGACCACATGCAAGAATTTGATAGGAAAAACACCATTCAGATTGGTATATGTACAAGAAGTAGTGATGCCACTAGAATTCTTGGTACCCAGTCTGCGCGTAGCAGTGATTACAAACATGACAAAATGAGGTGCAGTACAGGATAGGCTGAATCAACTGATGATCATGGAGGAAGATAGGATCCTAGAAGGGTTCCACCAAGAAGGCTAGAAAGAAAGGGACAAATCTTGGCATGACAAACATATCAAGAAGAAAAATTTCAAGGAGGTAGACTTAGTGTTGATGTATGATAGTAAATCCCTTCAACACCCAGGAAAACTCAAAATGCATTGGTTAGGACCATACGCAGTAAAAACTGTCACATATGGGGGAGTTGTATAGTTGAAGGACTTAGGAGGCACAGAACTCAGAGGGATGATCAATGGGAGCCGACTGAAGTTATACAAGGATAGTCGATCACCCAAAACATGAAAGTCACCACGCAGTAAAAAACAATACCACACATCAAAAGATAACAACAGAGGCATAATGCACCAAAAATAAAATGAGCACGCACACTTGACAATGCTAGCCTGACGACGACAAATCCAATGGTCACTACAAAGAGGAAACAAGTGGGAAGGACAAATATGCAAAAGAAGCGCTAACTAACGGAGGCTATCAGAATTAAATGCCAGAAACGACTGATGGGACGCTGCATTAATCGTGTCAACGGGTGATGGCAAGGGAAATCAATGGCAAGTACATAGGAAAAAATGGATCAATTAAATCATAATCACAGTAACGTCTCCGACAAGATTCACATGACGCCAATACAAAGAAAGAACGCAGGACCAAAAAGGTTATTTTGAAATCGGGGAAGGTACAAAGTGATCGAGCATATGAAGCAGAGAGTGAAGGTTGCAGAGGCCACTAAGTCCGGGGAACAACATCTTTACCACCATGGAACCACCCAAATAAGGAGAACCAAGCCAGACTGCCAAACAACCTTGAAGTAGTACCAGAACATAATCGTGACCATAGGGAAGTGAGAAAAAACTATCGCATCTCCCAGAATTCGTCAATGTGGATGAAATATCGTCGCCTGATACAACACCATGAAGCCCCACACCCATTGTGGAGGAAACTCAACATACAACACCAGCAGGTATGGACATTTTTATGCCAGAAGAATGAAAGGGCCAACAGGATGAGGATGCAGGTAACCAAGTGCACCCTGAAAACCCTCAAGAAGCCCCGAGAGTCAATGGGATGGCTCCAAATCAGGAAGAAATGGTTGCGCTGGAAATATCATAGACAACCATGTCAGAAAAACCACAGGAGGGAGTAGTGGAAGAGGTCATTGGCCGACTAGAGGAGTATGCAAAAGAATGAACAATGGAGGTTGGAACCTCGAGTCATCCACCACAGCGAAAGGGAAAGTAGACAATACCTAGGTCACCGCATAGGAAACTCACCGCAACCATTGTTTTGCCGCACATTCTGGAAGGGGTACGTGTACCAACAAATTTGTTAGGCCACATAGAGAAATTGAGGTACTCAAACCATGATGTAATGGACATGGACAAGTTCCCAGAGTTCGCCAAGCGATTCTACCTATAGACTGTGGGTATAGGACCCTTTGGTGAACCAATTAATGAACCA
>SNQJ01S0165400.1:8546-29641 GCA_010110895.2 Picea sitchensis | reverse complement strand
CGTTGAGATGAGGTATTTCTGGCTACCGCTATCAATAATGAAGCACAACAGAGTACCCTTCACCCACATTTGTGAATGAAAGAGGCACTCACCTTCCTCTGGTTCATTAGGTTCATCGGGATGGACCTTGGTGGTAGAAACAATGGAATTGGGTTCTGTTTCAGTGATCTGTCTCCCTTTTTATGGTTTTGAATTAAATTCAGAGCCCACATTTGATTCAGAGGCTTTCACCTTGGCCACTAATGACTTCTTTGAGCGACATTCAATGGTGTTATGACAGGGGCTCTTATGGACCTCACACCACTTCCCGATGTCTTTCTTTTTCTTCCCATTATCCTTCTTTGTCTGTTGTTTAAAATAGTTTTCCAAAGGCTATCCATCCTTGCTCTTCCCTTTGTTCTTTAGGTTGGGGCCCCCTTTTCCATGCTTCTACTATGAGGGGTTTTTAGACCCAAACTGTCGCGCATTTTGTTTAAGATCCTGCTCGATTTTGACGGCATGTCGATAGGCCACACCTAAGGACAAAATGTCTAGAAACTTCATTTACGTCTGGATGTATCTATGCAAATAGCCATGGTACTTGAAAACCATATGTCACTTAGAGTGTTTGATAACCATCTTGGCATGCAAGGTATGGAAGACATTGGTGAACTCTAGCACTGTTTGGTCCCTTTCCTACCACAGTGTGGTCCATATTGTATATAATTCGTCATAACTTCCAACAGGGTAGTATTGTTCCTTAATAGAATCCCCGAAAGAACCCCAAGAGGGTGCGACTACAAATAATGTAGATCCTTCTATTTCATTTTTCTCATAGAAAGTATCACACCAATATTTGACATGGGGGATGAACTTAAGGAGCGAAAATGTAATGTTTTCTCTATTAGAAAAGTTATGGAAAAAAATGTGGAAAAAAATACCCTTCTAGAAGGTTTAACCATTTTCCCACATCATCCACATTTATTTGAACTTCAAATATAGAAATATCAAAATTGATCTGTACCTTGAAGGGGACAACAACTCTTCTTGAGGAATATGTGTTTCCTATTGGCAGTCGTTCAAGGATTTGCGCAAAATTATTGATCATCTTGTTCCTCGGTCGCATGAGGGATTCCTCAAGAAAAATTCAAAGGGATATCCTGCCTCATGATATCTCTTTTCTTCCCCCATGGGAAAATTTTGGGTTCAGTGAGGCTGATATTGCAAAGTCTCAATTGATTCGAGTGCCAACTACTTATACACTGACCTCGTTGGGGACATGCATAGAGAAAAAATCAAGAGAAGACCACTCAGATACCGTTGATCTAGATTTATGAGTGGAATGAAATGAAATATAGATCTATAAAACTAACACATATATGCAGAGAACAATAACAAAGATATAGTGAAACTTAAATTCTATTCAATAAATAAATCTGTTGAAACTGTAAAATGCAGGATGAAACAATATTGCTCGAATGGTGGTAGCTAATCTCTGAGAAGAGATGTGGTGGATATGTGAATTTGTCTGAGAACATTTTATGAGGCCTCCAGGCCTTTTTAACATCAAGAAGAAATCATAAAACCCTATACATCCAAAAACCTAACCCTAGGAGATGAAGTGCCAAAATTCATGTGGGCCCCGATGGGGTAAGTTGGTACATCAACTTCCCAGGGTCGTAACGTTTTCATATGATGTCCGTTTTAGGCATACGATAGCCCATTGGAAAGGTCTATCTGAGGAATACACATTTTTCTTCCACACTTTGACTTTATCTATAGTGTGGCTATGGCAAGCCCAAAAAATGATGTTTAGGGCCTCAAAACGGTCCCGGACATTTAGGACTTGAAAACCTAGAAAAAACACTGCCAAGATGAAAACTGTATGTGAGCCAGTTGGAAGAGGTGGGTGGCCATTGATATCCACCTGGATCACCCATTTTCACTATGTATCTCATTTGTGTTGTATTTAAATATATAAAATTGAGATTATCTATAATTTGAAAATTGTGCTGTATTTATATAAAAAAATTGAGATTATCTATAATTTAGGGTGGGAAAAGATTATATTTTTTTCCCAAGAAAACAAAAAGTAATTTATTGAGATAACAAAATTACAGAAGTAGATGCTAGGGGAATTCCCATAGAAAATATGCTCAAAACTGTCCAAAAGGGTTCTTTCAGTTATTGCTAAAGTATATGTCCATCAAAGTCTACAAATATTAGCAGAGAAAAATGGGATGTGTGCAACCAACCATATGTAATTATTTCATATGCATGTTTTGAGAAACTACCAAAAACAATAACATGATATCCACAATCCGTCCATAGAAATTATACATAGTAAAGTAAAAAAATATGTTCTTAAAAGTTGAAAAACATTTGAATGTAAATATCATATATCTAAGAGATAACCAAGAGATTTGAATATATTTGGAATTTATTCCTGAGGTATTTTCTAGGATGTTACGTTCCTTTCTCCAGTGCTAGACCAACCTTTGAGAGTCTGTTTTCCTCTTTGTTTTGGTTCCTATACAGATGGTTGAAAGAGATGTGTGTGAATGACATAGTGGATCATTGAATACCCTGGAAAATAGGTTGTAGAGAATAATTGTGTAGTGTGGCAGACCATTTTAAGCATCGAGTGGTTAGCAATGAGTCTCCATAAAAATTTAAATGGGTTATGCCTTTTTCCTTTTCCAACAAAAGAGTGAGTTTTAGGGCCATTGGTTCATTGTAATTGTTTTTGTATTGGAAAAGGACTGCAAAGAAATATATGGAGTGATCCTATGAAAGGGATATTGTCCTCCCAAACCATCTTAGGAAAGGGTTCCCTTGAGCTGCACCATCAAAGAAATCCGAAGGAATGTATGAAGATATAGGTGTATCTGATGAGTGGGTGGGTGAATAAGAGTTCAACTGTTGAGGATATGTAGATATTATCGCTAATTTATAACTAACACTATGCATGGGAGAGGGATACCCCCCCTAAAAAAGGGAAAGGGTCCTAGAAATCTAGATACCCCAGGATGCAATCAAAGGTAAGGCTTTGAAAATATTGGAATGGAGATTATCCATCCATTATTTGAGAGAAGATTCAATATTTTCTCCTTCCTGATGATACATTTCCCTATAAATATGGTGGATTTCTGAATAAACATCTACTATGAAGGGGAAACTTAGAAAAACATGTGAAACCGATTCATTATTCTGCTGACAGAAATCACATCTTTACAGACCAATGAAGTTATGACTTTTCTGATTGTCCCAGGTAGGGGATTTATTTAAAAGTAGGAGCCACATAAAAATATTTTATTTTTCTAGGCATTTTAATTTCCATATCATTTTCCCCTACCTCAGGGGGGGGGGTATCCACTTGGATTTCCTAGGCCAAAGCTTGATATCTGAGATGAGGAGTATATTGGTTTGTAGGATTAGTGACCATATCAATTGATCATCATGGTTTGAAGGGTGAATAAAGGAGGTTTTGAGGGAGTTTTTGTATTTATTCCAGGTCATAGATACATCCTCACCTAGACCAACCTCTTGCCAATTCATCCAATTAATCTTCCCAACAACAATGTTTCGATGCCATCTCTGATTCAGGAAAATCAAAAAATATTTATTGATAGACTAAATAAGAGGATATGGGAGGATGTCATTATTACTACAACCAATTCATGGGTCTTTTCCTATGAAAATGTTTTCCCTTGAATAAACTTTCCATATTAACAAATTGATAATAAGAGGAAATACATTTAGTATGGATTTTCAGACTATTGGCCCATTTTATATTCATTTGACTGGCTGACATATCCAATCCACATTGGAATACTAGGGGAAATATTTTTTCTGGAGAGATTGTGTCCAAAGACCTGAACCATCCACAATCCCCCCCACATTCTTTGTTTCCAAGGATTGAGAACATGGAAATGTTTTTTAAGCTCCAACCTCCAAGCATTTTTGGAGTTACCAATATTTACGAGGAGGCCAGGATCCCTTTTGGGATCTAGGCTAGAGTATCCCAATAGATTGGAATGGATTCTAGGAAAGACTTGACCAAGAAGAGTCTTCCATCTCTAGAGAGACAACAACTACACCTTGCATGGATACATTTCTCCACTTTGGATAGAAGCCATATCCAATTATTTTTGTGATAACCATCAAATTTTAGATAGAAACCAAGGTATTTCATTCTAGATCCAACATCACTAATCTGCATATTTATATTTGGGGAGATATATTGGATTTTTTGATCAGTTAGACCCCAAGAGTAAAGAGAGTATTTTTCAAATTTATTTGCATGCCAGTTGCATGACAAAAAATAGAAAGGAGGTCTTTCATATGTTTCACAATCCGGAAAGGAGGTCTTTCAGATGTTCCCCAAGATCCCTTTTGGGATCCAAGCTAGAGTATACCAATATATTGGAATGGATTCTAGGAAATACTTTACCAAGAAGAGTCTTTCATCTCTAGAGATCCAATGGTTACACCTTACATGAATACATTTCTCCACTTTGGATAGAAGCCATATCCAATTATTTTTGTGATAACCATCAAATTTTAGATAGAAACCAAGGTATTTCATTCTAGCTCCAACATCACTAATATGCATATTTATATTTGAGGAGACATATTGGATTTTTTGATCAGTTAGACCCCAAGATTAAAGAGAGTATTTTTCAAATTTATTTGCATGCTAGTTGCATGAAAAAAAACATAAAGGCGGTCTTTCACATGTTCTACAATCTAGAACTCTCCTTCAAAAAATATAATAATATCATTCATAAAGAGAAGGTGAGAGAGACAAAATCTAGGTTTGATCAAAATACCTTTGAAGAGATTGGATGAGACAACATCGTATATAAGGAGAATATGGACTTCTGCTACTAGGAAAAAAAGAAGAGAGGAGAGAGGGAATCCTTTTATGAGACCCATTTCCACTTTGAAAAAGGAGGTGGCAAAACCATTTTTCAAAAGAGAAAACAATGTCGAGCTGATACAATTGAGGACCCATGACACAAAAGAGTGTCTAAAGCCTAACTGAATGAGGATTAATTTGATATAGAGCTAGCTCACTTGGTCAAAGGATTTTGAGAGATCCACTTTAAAAGTTACAACCTTTATTTTCCCAGTGTAGATGGAGTGAGACTCTCCTGAGTGAGACCAATGGATTCATGGATTTGGCATCCCTTTAGGAAACTAAATTGTTCCAATGAGATGTTTTCAGAAAGGATATCCTTCAACTTGGTGGCTATCAATTTTTATATGATTTTGTAGATGTTGTTACACAGGGAAATGTGACTGAAGTAGATAAAAGAATAAGGGTGGTTGTATTTTTGAATTAGTTTTATAAAGGAAGCATTAAAGGAAACCAAAGCTTGTTCAGTGGACTTGGAATATTTTACCATGCTTAAGATATCATCCCCTAAAAATAAAAACGTCCCATGAAAAATTTAGCTATGATCCTATCAAGGCCCTAGCCCTTATCTTTCCAAAAAATATACAACACCATCATCAACTCTTATGTTGATACTTCTTCCATCAAGTTCTTATTGTCTCCAGGGTTTATGAACCGGGGGGAAAATATAACAACCTGAAGGATAACATCAATAGTTACTCTATGATGATATTGAAACAAGTGTTTGAAGTGAGCAGATCCCACCTCTGCAATCTCCTCAAAAGAGGTAGCCTTTGTACCATCAGTTTTATCAATGGCCCAGATGGTGTTAATGTTTTTTTGATAGTTCACAAATTGAGGGAAAAAATTGCTATTCTCATCTTTAGCCTGCAACTAGAGGGATCTTATTTTGAGTCATCATTCATTTTCCTTGTTTAAGATGATTTTTCTTCTGTCCTTTTCCACAATTTTTAACTCTTCTTTTTGTTAGTTAGAGAGAAAACCTAGGACCTCATTTTCCAACCAATATTGGAGATTTTATTTAACCTCCTAGAGCTATCGATCTTCTCTTTTCCTCCTTTCCTTAATCCAATTTATAGAATCTCCTTTGGCCCTTTTTAAGTTTGCAAGAAATTTGAGAGAGGGGGAATCTAAATGGGATGAATTGAAGGGAACCCAATAAGATCTAATGGCTTAAATAAAGGAAGGTTCCTCCAACTCTCTAACCAATTTGAGTTTAGTTTAAAAGGGCTAGGGGGATCCAAGTCAAGAATTATAGGATTGTGATATGAGTTACCATTGACGCTTGAATCCATTAGGACCAAAATGAAAATCTCTTGAGGATATACATACCCCTACGTTTTTATAGAGGTGGTACTCCTCTTTTAGATTTTCTTGATATTTTTTAAATATTCAAAATGTTGGATTTGATAGAAGTCCATTGCAGTAATTCAAAGAAACAAAAATGTTACATAATAACAAAAGGAAAATGTTTTTGTTTTCTTCTAAAGGAAAGTTCCTGAGAAAGGACTAGGAACTGAACACATTCACACATTTAAAGAAAATAAACAAACTTTCCTCACATCCATCATAGTTTAAGATAATTATTTCTGATCACATAAAAATAAAAAGGAATATGATCCGCATGCACAAGAGAAATTTAATAGAGTGGATACATAGGAAGCTCAAATAAATATAATGACAGATCAACCTCACATTCTTTATATTATGAAAACAAGGTTACAACGCACAGTTGAGATTGTTCCCGAAGTAGTTCTCTTGAAATTTCAAAATATATATAGTTTATTACATATTATTGAAATTGTAAATGCATTTGTCTTAAAGATTGGAATTGGGGCTCCCACAGACCATAAAGAAAATAAATACAAGAAATAATATTTTAGAAAGAAGACGATGGGAGATGGAAGGATCAACAAGACCTGGTAAGAAGAAAAAAGGAGTTACCAGTCTTCGGTTAAACCTTTCTAGTGAAAGGGGTGGAATAAATGGATGAAGGATTTGATAAATAAAACAAGGATGTGATCAACGTAAACTTATTATGATGGTCACTTGTATCTTTATTTTCTCGCTAATATCTTTTAATCATTTTCATCTACGATTACAGGAACCATCTGAACTACTTCTTTCCCTTAATTTGTTAGTTTATCGATAGCCTTTTTGAACCATTCTTCGATGTATCTTTTCATAGGTGCCACATCGATTTCATGTCGGATCTTAATATTGAACAACTCACCCTCCAAGTCACAGAGATCAATGAAAATGCCATGTAATATTTATTCAATATCCTGATTTTTTACAGAGTAATCTACTAGCCAGTTATCTATGGCATTCTCATCATATTCAGTTATTCCATAGAATTTTTCAAATGAAAATCCTTTGAAAATATCAATCTGCTCATCGAATTGTTGCTTTGTTAGGAACAATGAGTTGAGGATAAACTTGGGATCTTGGACCTCATTAGTGCTTTCGGATAGGTCCACTTCCGTGAGCCTCTTGAACAACTCTTCTTTCCTTGTTATGTCTTGGCTACATGTATGAACGATGTTGTTCAAATTCTTTATTTTCTCTTTCCAGCAGGCATTGAGCTTCTTGATCCGACTTGGAGAGGGAAGGCCCTCATCTCTTCTCTTTAGCTTTGACATTTTGGTAACTTTAATACCAAAGGGTAACATGACATCCAAGTAGAAACCTTATTGATTTTTTAGGTCGGCTTGTAAATATTCAAGGAATGCATGTGCCCTCGAGCCAAAAGAAATCATGCTCTTTGAAATTTCCCAAGCTTTTGTAATTAGTACCATTCTTTTATAGATATTATTCTCCACATAGCTCTTGGATGATGTGAGTAATATTGAGGATTATTTTATTTTGGTTGCAGGCATGGAAGGTCCGACAATTGCCAAAGGGTTGGTAAGGAGTGGAATGTAAATGTGTTGAACCTGCACAGAATAGATCTAGCTAGAAAATGCTACACACATTTGCAGAGAGAAATTGATAAAGAAGAAGCAAGATAGAAAGAATGGAAGAATTCTCATTAACCATATTCCACACTCAAAGAGTGAATAATTTACAATATATATAGGATAAATGAGTAACTAATGATCCATAGTGGTGGTCTATATTGATCTGGACACACACCAACAATTACAAGAGTAAACTGCCACCTAGTCTAGTCTCTCAGGCAGTTACATGATTGAACTGCCACCTCGCTGAGTTAACTAGTCACCACCTAGTCTTAGTCTGTCTCTCTCAGCTTAATGATTGAATCACACTGAAGTTAATTAGTCAACTAGTCTTCGGTTAACCTGACCTAACAAACAATAGTATACAGGAGGATCCCAATGTTGCAGGTAGTGACAAAACCAATGCAAATGATCAAACTCAAACTAACGAATGGCCAACCAAGTGGCTGTTGAAAGAGAATATTCTCCAGAATATTTATCCCCAAAATATAGGAGACTAGATAATGACTAATTATGACTAGCCAAACAGAATAACTTAAGAAAATAAAATCCTAGGTGTGTAAAGTAACTCAAACAACTTCCTGAACATCGTCACCATGGTGAAAATAAAGGAATGTCCTAGCTACTAGCCATGTTAGGTACCCAAAATACAAAAGATACATTGATCTAAATGAAGAAAGAGAGTGGAAACCTCATGGGGAAAAACTCTCAAATTACAATGCATAAAATAAAAAATGATAAGGAAACAAAAGGAAATTGCTAAGAAACCATGTCCTTCATTCCAAGAATACCTCGCAACTGTGAAAGTTTGCGCTCTTTGAAGATTTTGCTGAAGATGGCATTTGCCCCATTGACTGATGAAGTATATGCACTGTATTGATATTTCCACGTTGCTATTTCATTTTATCTTCTTGTAATGGAATAATATCCAAATAAATTTTGAATGAAACTTTTAAAACCGTGCGACCGTTTCCAAAAAAATGCTGAAATTTGTTGATTTTAAACGATCATAACTTCACTTTATAGACTCCTTTTTGGAAGATTATTGTTTTGAAATTGGATATTTTCCTTAGAGGAATTCAAAAGATCCACCTGTTTCTCAAATTTTTCTCATAAAATACTTAATGACGCCCCGACAAAAGCGGCTCCCTTTGTCTTCTGATATGCATGCATTGTGCATGAAAAAGTGTTTGCATATGACTCTTGAGATGCATGCCACATATCTTCCACATGAATTTTATAAAATAAATTTGAAAAGAAGTAGACATCATTCAATTATTGGAATACAATTTTTTGCAAATACTTTGTAGAAGACTCTTCATAATAAGGAGCTTGATCTTCTGATGGATTCTATTCTGGATCTATTCACTGACCTCCTTCATGAAATATTCATAATCTTGTTTATTCAAAAATAGAACCTCCAATATGGTCCAATTCATTGGAGTTGTCCTCAGATTCTCTCATATACTTTTGAAAGTCTCGGAAAGTTCACGCCCATACTTCCATGGCCATGGAGCATTGTTCATTTCATTTTTCTCACGATTTAATCAAGCTCTACTCTCCATTAACATACCTCTAGTGCCAGCTTCCTCAAAGATCTAAGATGAAGCAATTTTTACCATCCAAACAGTTAAGTGAGGCATGAGAAGCATTTTCAATAATCCATCTTTGTTGTCTTCAATCTTCAGTAACTACAAAAAATAATTTGGTATAGATTTTTCAATACCGCCTATGTTTAATGTGTAAATGTGTTGAACTTAGATAGAATAGATCTAGCTAGAAAATACTACAATATCGTAGAGAAATGAAAGACGAAGCAAGATAGAAAGAATGGAAGAATTCATTAACCGATTCCACATAAGATCAATACTTTATTATGGATATAGTTACATGGTAACATCGAAGAGGTGGTGGTCTATATTGATCTAGACACAAACCAGTAGCTGCAGTAAATCGCCACTTACTCCATTGCAGGGAGTGAATCGCCACCTAGTCGAAAGGTTCAGTCAACCAGTTCTCGTTGGATTAAAGAGAAGACATTGTGACAAAACCATTGCAACATCTGAACTCAACTCATCTAGTCAAACCGAAGTGTTAACTGAAAGAGAATGTTCTCCATGTGGAATATTCTCTCCCAAAATATAGGAGACTTGATAATGAGACTAATTATGAGCTACAAACAAGGAATAACCTTAGGAAAATAAATCCCAGGTGCGTGTGAAGTAACTCCAACACTCCATTGCTTCCTTTAAAATCAACAAAAATTTCATCATTTTTCCGGAAACGACCGTATGGTTTTCAAAATTTCATCCAAATTTATTTGGATATTATTCATTATAAGAAGATAAAGTGGATATGTGTGGATATATCAATGATGCATATACTTCAATAGATCCGTACAGACATCTACATATTCAACAAAGTTCAAAGAGCACACAAACTTGCACAGTTGCTAGGTCTTTTTAGAGTGAAGGACAAGGTTGCTTAGCAACCTGCTTTTGTTTCTTCATTTTTATTTTATGCAATTGTACTTGAGGGTTTTGTCTCATGAGGTTTTCCCTTCCCAAGTTAGTTCAAGGTAATCTTGTATTTTGGGTACCCAACATGGCCTCAGAAATGGGACCCATTACTATTTTCACCATAGTGATGTTTAGTGGGGTGTTGGAGCATTTCACACACACCTAGGATTTATTTTCTTACAAGGCCCCTTGTTTATTAGTCATAATTAATGATTATCCAGTCTCCTATAGCCTTAGGGGAGAATATTCCACTTGAGAATATTCTTCGGCTGACACTTCAGCTTTGACTAGTTGAGTTGAGTTTAGATGTTGCATTGGTTTTACACCATGCAACATTGATACTCACCAACTCACTACTCTTTGCTCAGAGAAGTTAATTGAAGACTAGTTGACTAGTTGTCACTTAGGTGGCGCTTCACTCCCGTAACTGCCTGAGAGACTAGACTAGGTGGTAGTTTACTCTTGTAACTGCTGGTGAGTGTCTAGTTCAATCTAGACCACCACTATGACTCATTATTTACTCATGTATCCTATATCTATTGTAAATTATTCACTTTTTATGTGTGCAATACAGTTAATGCGAATTCTTCCATTCTTTCTATCTTGCTTCTTCTCTCTTAATTTCTCTCTACAAATGTTTGTAGTATTTTCTAGCTAGATCTATTCTGTGCAGGTTCAACACATTTACATGGAAGAGGAATCAAATTCTCTTAAATTTCCTTAATCCTTTAACTTTATATTTTATGTTTCAAGACCACCAATGGAATCGTCTAATGCATCACTGATTGCTTTATGAATTCTGGAAATTTGGGAAGGCCGCATATTTCTGAGGTTAACCTCTAAACGAGATTTCCCCTTTTTATTCTTTACATCTTTTTTCTCAATAATTAAATTTTTTGACTTGCTGTAAAAAACAATGATCTGAAATAAAAAAGACTCTTCTTCATCGAAGGTTTCGTTCTCAATTATTTCCTTCAAAGGATTCTGCCGAGCCGTGTCCTATGGATGATCAACGTTGGGGAACATATTTTCGATGTCAATCTTGAGTTCCATATCCTCGAGGGAGAGGTCGCGAATATCTCTCTCGGCTTGAGGTCCCTCCTCTTTAGGCACACTATTTTTTCTTTTCTTCCTCAAGGGAAGTTTATGGGAAAATTCAATTTTTCCTGAAGGAGGGTTCTTATATCCCCCTTTGCCTGAAGAATTATGGGTCACTTTCTTAATTTGGTGGGCCATTGGAGCACTACTCTGAGATGTTGTACTCTTTGGAGTGACAATTGGGGATTGGGAAATCTTCTCACTGAGGCCTTTTCCTTTCTGTTTTTACGACTCATTGGTACTGAGTATGGTTTCCAGGTCACCAATGTAATGAGTAGGAGTTCCCAAGTCATTATATTCATCTTCATTTAGAATAACATTAATAAAAGAATTGTTGAAGCCAATTGCCAATGGATGTTCTTCAAAACTTTTGCTAGGGTCGAACCCTTTTACCTTTTCAACATATCTTAGATTCAGGCTGTGGAAATGGCCTACAAATTCATCAATCTTGTTCATCTTTCTGAACATGAAGTCCCCAACTTTCCAAGGCAGAGGTATGGATTGATTTTTTCTCTTTTCATGGAAAAAATGAAACTAGTAGTTGTACTGCCTTTCTATTTCTATAACAAACATTTTGTGAGATATGTTGTAACATCCCGCTCTGGTGCACTGAGTGAACTTATTCTTTGAGGACACTTGCTCGCAAGTGATCCGGATTACTATGCTATTAAATCTTTTGATTTTGATTATGAGGCGTTATGGGTTGATGACATGTTGTTTTACTGCATTGACATAGACAGGTGCTATTGAATCGGTTTACTGAGTGTGTAGGATTTTGGACCTCAAGGATGCAGAGGCATCGATGGAACCCCTTGGACTCCGGATCGAGTCAGGGAGTGTACCATTGGGGTTTGATTGTTTTACTATGATATTAGTGCATCTGATTAGATGATATGATATGGATATGTTCTGACATGATTTGTTGATGATGCAGGCTGATGATAGCTTGCTTACTAGACTTACATGTGGAGTAAAGGGGTCACACACAACTACCATAGATGTTGAGGGAGAGGTGTGGATAGAAGCCCTGCCACAACCTACTAGCACTCCCACCGTGGCTTGAACTATAGGTTAACATTTACCTAGTTCGAGAGGACCCACGATGCCATGAGGGCAGACTGTGATAGTCGCTCACGATGATTCTAAGGGGTGTGCAATAAGGTGGGGGCCTTATTCCTTAAAGGCCCTTAGTCTCCCACAAGTTCACCTAGCAGAGTATTGACTCCAGGGGTTATTGATGTCTACCAAGTCAGTCAAGAGGCGAGTGGCACCCTTGGAGCACGTAGTTCATCCTGAAGGGCACGTCGCCCAAGGGAAACAGATTAAGGTGAGTGGTACCCTTGGAGCACCTAGTGCATCCTGAAGGGCACGCCGCGTTGTTGATGATAGAGGAATGAACATAGATGGCCTTAGGACGAATAATGTGTTAAGAAATTTTTAAAACAAATTCCCTAATTAAATGCCGTCGTGTATGAAAATTTAAGGTTTAAGTCTAAACTATGCTAGTGGTAAAATTTTATCTCTCTATAAAAAAAAATAACAACAATAATAATAAAAATAAAAACCACATAAATAATAATTATGACCTTCGTTAAATCTTGTAACACGAAGGGAATAAGAAATTTAATTTATTCATTAAAAAAATAAATCCGTTGGAATAAAATTTAAAAGAAAAAGGGGAATTAATGGTTTTATTATTTTGATAATTTAAAAATACTAATTAAATGAGAAAAGGGAGAAAGGGTTAATTTCTACACCTGCCTTTTTGAGTTCTAATTAAAAAGGGGAAAGAGGGAAAATCTAAAAAAATAGGAAACTAGGAAAAGAGGTAAACATAAAAAGGGAAAAAGGGGAACATAAGGGAAAAAGCAGAAAGTCAAACTTAGAAAAAGTATCTACCATTTAAGAGCTTTCTAATTTAAATTGAACTAGCAATTTAATAATAGGGAAAGCCATTAAAACCTGTAAGAGAATTTGGGGACACCTAGGAGTGATTCTAGGAGTAACTCTAGGTGGGTGAGGGAAATAAAGATAATTAATTAATTAAAGAAATTAAATTATGTAGGAATGTAGGGGATGGGGGACACTTGTACGGAGAGGAATTTTTAGGAATTTATTTTTTAAACTTTAATGAAATGAGATTTTAGGAAAGAAAGGAAGTTCAAAACTATATATAATGAAGGAAGGAGAAGGATGAAGGATCTTCTTCTGTTTGCGTAATGTTACACTGCAAAAATATCTACTTAACTGACTTAACTTGTGGGAGTTGGGATACCCAGCTCGATGAGGAGTGGTAGCTCGGCCTGGTGAAGCGAGCTGGGAGCTAGTCAAAATCTCTGGATAGTGAGTGTGTGGCCCCTTTGCGGCTTGGGGGCTAAGGGGGAAGAAGAGTACCCCTTGCATTAGTTGGGAGGTACCGGTGAAGTCTCGACTGTCGGCGAGCGAGAGTTGCATGGAGCATGCGGGACGTCATTCGAAGCGGACGATCAGACAATGGTACACTCTCTTCATTTTTGTATGGTAGAATGTATTAGGACTTATGCTTGGATATACTTATTTAATGGAAAAGTAAAATGATGTTTTTAAAAATTGGTGACTGGAACTTTCCTTAGACTAGCTCGATGGTTGTTGACTCCCATGGACTTTGTTTTCCCGCATGTGTTGACCACCTTGCTGTGTTGATTGTGAACTTCATGGTTGTTTAGCCTTCATCCCTAGCTCACCAGTCCTTGCCTGAGAAGTCGGCTAGGAGCCTGATCTACGGTCGTCACCTTGGCGTTAAAAGACCTATGGATCTCAACGCCCTACTTTTTTGTGCAAGGATGATGAGCGAAGGACGAACTTGTTAGCTGACTACCCTTGATGTTTTCCCTGGCTGATTGTTGATTCTGCCATCTGGTAACGACCTTTGCGTGTGATTATCTTGTGTCCTGGTTGGTTTTCTCTATGCCTTGACTGATAGAAACCCCGACAACCATTCAATGAACTTTCCAATCAGATCCTTGTGTTCTCTTATTGTAGTATGCACTGTATTGGGGTTATAGCATTGGAAGCACAAATTGATTTCCGGTCTACAATTTTTTGGGTATTCTGGCAATGAAAAAAAAAAAACGAATTGATTTCAGGTCTGCATTTTTATAATGGTATCCTGGAAATGGAAAAATGTTCTTATTTGTTATTCATGTCTGCATTGTATTGGTACTCTGGCAATGGGAAGAACGTTTGATTTCCTATCTGCATTTTATATTGGTGTCCGGGATATGAAAAACGTTTTTGTACTCCTGTCTGCATTGTATTGGTACTCTGGCAATGGGAAGAACGTTTGATTTCCTATCTGCATTTTATATTGGTGTCCAGGAGATGAAAAACGTTTTTGTATTCCTGTCTGCATTGTATTGGTACTCTGGCAATGGGATGAACATTTGATTTCCTATCTGCATTTTATATTGGTGTCCGGGAGATGAAAAACGTTTTTTTTTGTATTCCTGTCTGCGTGGCATTGGTATCCTGGCAATGGAAAACAAATTCATTTCCATGTCTGCATTTTTCCAGTGTTTTTCCCTTTTAAATGATGTTGGCAACATGGAGTTCCTTCTGGTGCGTTTTGGGCACATCATTCTGCATATTTTAATTACGGATAGCCATGAATGCCCTTCTGGTGTGTCCCTGTACATGTTTTTCCCTTTTAAAATGAGACTGTGATAGATGATTAATTACCCACGATTTTTCCATTCAAAATGTGGCTGAGGTTGTGGTTAAATGCTCACGAATTGCCATTCAAAATGTGACTGAGACCATTGTTTAATGCTCATTATTTTACCATTCAAAACATGTCTGAGATCATTGTTTAAATGCTCACATTTTTCCATTCAAAAAATGTCTGAGACCATTGTTTAATGCTTGCGAGTTTACCATTCAAAACATGTCTGAGACCATTGTTTAATGCTCACGATTTTACCATTCAAAACATGTCTGAGATCGTTGTTTAAATGCTCACGTTTTGCCATTCAAAACATGTCTGAGACCATTGTTTAATGCTCACAATTTTACCATTCAAAACATGTCTGAGACCATTGTTTAATGCTCACAATTTTACCATTCAAAACATGTATGAGATCATTGTTCAAATGCTCACGTTTTGTCATTCAAAACCTATCTGAGACCATTGTTCAATGCCCATGATTATTTCCTTTAAAGGTTGACTTTGATTGTTGTTTAAATACCCTCAAATTTTCCTTTAGAATGTTGCCGGAGCTTGCTCTAATTACCCACGATTTTTCCTTTAGAATGTTGCCAGAGCTTACTGTAATTACCCATGATTTTTGCCTTTAGAATGTTGACTGATCTTCCTGGAATGACCACGAATTTACCAGAACCATTGCTACAGTTAATTGGCTTGTTAATTGCAATGTTAAATGCTATATTAATTGCCTTACTAAATTCCAAAACAATTGCTACAACACTGTGAATGGTCAGCATTTTTCTACTTATTGATTAAATGCCGCAGCGAGTTAAATGGTTAATAGTTTTGTAACTTGCCTTGTTTTTGCGCCATTAATCGTTATGTTAACCATCATATAAATTGCCTCGCTACTGTTATATTAATTGTTATGTTAATTAACATGATAATTGCCTTGTTAGTGCTATAATACTTGTTATGAAAATAGTCATGCAAACTACCCCGTTATTGCTCAATTAATTGATTATGTTAATCATTATGTTAAATGCCTAGTTAACTGTTGTAATAAATTGTTATGTAACAGATATATAATTACCTTGTTGATTTGCTACAACAATGTTATTAGCTGGCAATTTCCTCCTCAATGATAATAACCAGCTAGTGTGGTTAGTTCAATCATTATATCTAGACTAATGTTGAGGTTTAACTGTTCATAAGTGCTATAGGTAGCATTCCACTTTAAGAATGTTAATGTTGTTATTCAAGTTTATGGTTAGTTGGATATATAGATATTGCCTAATTGGTAACCCAGACTCGCTAAATTTGAGTCGTAATTCATGTTAAGTTCGGTGGGTATCTCGTTGACTGATGGAATTTAGACTGGTTAATTGATCTGTAATTAACGCCAATTTAAGTCATAGATAACGACCTTTTAGCCTTGATTAATGGTTGTTGTTTAATATTAATTAATGTTGTACGTGGTTTTGTAAACGTTCAATGTGATTGGTTTTTCTCACTGTAAGGGTTCTAGTTACTTGTGTAATTAATTTTGGGTTGTTAGGATGATTGTCCTTAGCCTAGTAGGCTTGGTCTGCTTGTGTCAGTCGGGATGTAGACACCTCCTTGTTCCTCAGAACAGTCGCCAGCCCTGAGACCTTAAATGGTCAAAATCGACGAGAACCTGGGCTTGAGCATTGCTTATGTGTTCTGGAGGTCCTAACCATTGCAGGGTAGGACGAGCAGGTAGTCATTCTTATTTTTCGTCGGTTGAATGTCGTACATTGCTTGCAGGTGCTTGATGTGCTTTTATGTTAGGACGTTATGTTGTTGTTGCGTGCGTTGTGTCATCGTCATGTTGCGATGTTGAGTATAATGTCATTATTACCTTCCTACACACACAAAAAAAAAATTAAAAATTTAAGGGTGCTTTTACCGGTTGTACATCGTAGGAGTCGTACCAGATGGGGATGTTACATGTGGTATCAGAGTGGGTTCGACCTGCGACTTGGGATCACTACAGATTTTGTTGATATGGTTTGATTATAATGTTACTAATTGAGTTGACGTGTATTCATGCAGGTAATCATGGTTAGAGGACGCCGCGGAGGCAGACGACGGGGTGCTAGGGGAGGAGGCGCGACACCTCCAGTGGCATCCATGCCTGAGGGATCTAACCCCGAGGGAGACAAGAGGTTTTCAGACAGGAGAAGATAGCATTTGGTGATGTGGTCGGAATGATGATATCTTTTCAGCGCATGTTTGAGGCACTGATCAACTGTCTGGACAGAGATGAGGCCAGGGCGCTAGCACCTGCTGAGGTTCCACCGCGCACTTTTGTCGGTACTGGTAGCATTAAGCATGAACTCGAGAATGTTAAATTTCTTGAGTTCTTTGGTGCCCTGGATGGCGCAGTCGCCAAGGCATGGTTGGAGAACATGCCGATGTGCTTTGCACTTCATGATTATACCTCCAACATGAAGGTTCGCATGGCGGTCTTCCAACTGAATGGAAGTTCTCTTCTATGGTGGAAGACACTCCTACTACAACTGAGCATGGCCGTCGAAGACGTGTCATGGGAACTGTTCGAGGAACGGTTCCAAGAGCGATACCTTTCAGAGGAATTCATTGAGCGTAAGCTCAACGAGTTCAACACCTTACTGCAGGGCGGTCGTACGGTGCCCCAGTACGAGGCCCGTTTTATGGAGCTTCTCCGGTATGCTCCACACCTTAACACTGAGAAACTTAAGGTCAACAGGTTCGTGTTCGGCCTTAATGGTAGCATACGTGAAAAGGTCAGGATTTTGATGCCTCAAACCTTGCATGATGTTGTCCAGAAGGCCCTCATAGAAGAGGAGGAGCTTATCAGCGGGGGTCAGATCAGGACTCCAGCAAGACCAGTAGGGAAGGTGTCATATGGAGAAGAGAAACATCAGACACTAGCCAAACACACGCCGGGATATCGTGGCTTCTAGAGGGGATCCACTTTCACTACACCTCGATGACCAATCCCTCAACAACGAACACCTTATCAGACACCACAACATCAACAACAGTGTCGACCGCAGCAGCAACAGTTTAGGCCTGTTCAGTAGAATATACTAGGATTCCAGGCCGGTGGGCCATCATATTCTACTTCGTGTTCCAGGACTACTGGGCTGAAGAAGGGGTGTTGGACGTGTGGGGAGCCACACTACTAGCGCGAATGCCTAGTGGAGAGGACTAGAGCATCCAGATCAGCCGGACCCACTACCGTGGGAGATATGGGCAAGACCCATCGGATTCATGCAGTGGTGAATAACCGCCAGGTAGAGCATTAGTCGACTGTGCTCAAGATGACAGGTACCATCGTTGACCAAACCCTTAGTATTTTGATAGATCCCGGTGCTACCGAGAGTTTCATTTCTGGTGCAATGCTAAAAAGGATTAAGGTAAAGGCAGTCGAACAGGATGAGTTTAGATTTGTAGAGATGTCTTTGGGAGCCAAACAGAAGGCTGGAGGAAAGGTTACGGGCTATATCCTTAACCTGGGAGAGTTTGTCACAAGGGACAACCTGTACGTCATGATCTTAGGATATTATGATGTCGTAATTGGTATGGACTGGTTGGAATTGCATGAGGTGATACTCAACTATAAGACGAAACGATTGAGCTTGGTCAATGATGAGGGACAGAGATGTGTGATTATAGGATGGAACCAAGGAGTTTTCCTGAGGTTCATCTCTTCCTTACAGCTACGGAAGAACATGCGCAAGGGGTGCAAGCTTTATGAGATCCTTGCATTAAACGAGAAGGGATTAACGTAAGGTTTAGAACACCTTCCAGTGGTGAGATATTTTGCGGGCGTATTTCCGGAGGAGTTACCTGGGATGCCTCCAGATAGGGAATTGGATTTCACTATAGACCTAAAACTGGAAACTGAACCGATAGCGAGAACACCTTATCATATGTCGACCCCATAATTACAAGAGTTAAGAATGCAACTAAAAGAATTGTTGGACCTGGGACTAATACGTCCAAGTGTGTCACCATGGGGTGCACCTGTTATCTTCATTTGAAAGAAGGATGGGTCGTGGAGGCTCTGCATTGACTACCGTCAATTGAACAAGGCCACGATCAAGAATCAATATCTATTACCAGGGATTGATGATCTGTTCGATCAAATGAAGGGCGCAACAGTGTTCTCAAAGATCGATTTGCGATCAGGGTATCACCAGTTACGAATTAAGGAAGATGATGTCCCTAAGACTGCCTTTAAGATGAGGTTTGGACATTACAAGTTTATTGTTTTACTATTTGGACTGACAAACGCCCCAGGGGTATTTATGAGTTTGATGAATGGGGTGTTCCGCGAGTACTTGGACAAGTTCGTCCAAGTATTCTTTGACGATATTTTGATTTACTCTCGCACGATGGAGGAGCATGATGAGCACTTGTGCTTGGTACTACAGTGTCTGCGAGAGCATAAATTGTATGGGAAGTTATCCAAATGCTCATTTTATCAATGGAAGATCCACTACTTAGGGCACGTCATCTCCGGTGAAGGTATCGTTTTGGATCCAGCGAAGGTCGAGGCCATTATGGAATTTCCTGCGCCGACGAATGTCCCGGAAGTGCATAGCTTCATGGGTTTAGTAGGATACTATCGATGGTTCATCGAGGGGTTTTCGAAGATAGAAAATTTGATCATGGAATTGTAGAAGAAAAACAAGAAGTTTGTTTGGACCGAGAAATGCGCGAAATAATTTCGGAGGCTCAAGAAGTTGTTGAAAACAACACCGATACTAAAGGTCCCTGACATGGACATAGAATTCTTGGTATGAACTGACGCATCCAAGGAAGGCTTAGGCGAAGTCTTGATGCAATATGGACGAGTGATCGCTTACATCTCGAGGAAATTGAGAAGGCATGAGGAGAACTACGTGACACATGATTTGGAGTTGTTAGCCATCGTATATGCCTTGAAGGTTTGGAGACACTACCTTGTCGGATGAAAATTTGAACTAAAGACCGACCATTGTGGACTACAACACATATTTATGTAAAACGACCTAAACACGTGACAACGACATTGGTCTAAATTGCTTAGCGAGTATGACTTTGAGATTACTTACATAAAAGGAACAGTGAATCGAGTGGCGGATGCATTGAGTCAAAGACCATGCATCTTTTCGGTGCTGCCTCTTCAGACAAATCTGCATGAAAATATTCTAACTTTACAGCGTAATGATGACTGGTACAAAGAGGTCGAGGGTTTTATCGGACAAAACACAATGATGGTACCACGATTTGAAGGATTTTCGTTTGATAGCGATGGATTATTGAGGTTTAAAAATCGGATCTACGTACCTCCGAACGACGAGTTGAGGATGTTGATCCTGAGCGAGGCTCATAGAGTAGTTTACATGGCTCACCTGGGAGTCATGAAGATGAGGGCAGACCTTAAAACCTTTGTTGTGGGGTATTGGGGATATTTTACTCTTAGGGTTCCCGGATTTGGCTAAAGATCTTAAGGGTAGTTCAAAGAATTAAGTTTCTGTTTCTTTGTTGTTTTTTGTTTTCTGTTAAGTCGAAATCTAGCAGGGAACGTGGTCATCAATACCAGTTTTCCTTGATTGACGCTCGACATTTCTTTTCGGAACCTACAGAGGTACCCGCGGCCTGAAAGAGGCCTGCACGCGGGTGACCCGCACCCTAACTGTCTACAGCACGCGTGTATCCGCGGGCTATAGTAGTTTCAGTAGCGTGTAGTTTTCAGGAAGCTAGGGAGGCAGTCTCCTCTTCCCTGTCAGAAGTTTATCTTCTCAGGGGGCTTTCTAGATCCTGTCTGGGTCTTGATTGGTTTATTGTCTTGTGTTTTAGTCTTTCTTGTTGTGTGTTTCTTTACATTGGTTTTTCTTTTTTGCAAAATTTGTTTTTCTGTTAAAGTGATAGCATCTCAG
>SNQJ01S0165399.1:0-21096 GCA_010110895.2 Picea sitchensis | reverse complement strand
GTGAAAAAAAAAAAAAACTTAGCATATTGATTTTCCTTGTTACACCTCATTATGTGTTTCCAACCTATCAGACAAGAACATGTGCTCACTTTCCTTCCATGGTCACCCCATTTGCAGTGCTCTATAGTTCGCTCTATAGCTCTACCGATAGATTCCACACATTTCCAAATTTTGGACAATATCACAAATTTTCATTTCTTCTCTACAATGAAACCAGGCCTCCTTGGGAGAGAAGAGGCTAGATAAATTGTTTATTACCTTGTTATTTTCATTTTCATTGGATTAAGATTTGAAATTGGCTTGAAATTTGGTATGTTTTAATTTATTTTTTTAATTCAAAGCGGTGTGTTTAAATGATTTGGCTCGCCTTGGAACTTGGTGCATCCTATGAATTTATAGGAAGCATTTCCATTGATGTGTATATGATAAATAAACACATAGGTGTCATTCACAAAATGACACCATGAAAATGTTGAAAAATAAAGATAGTGGTGCATCTTTCGGGACACTCCATTACCACAACATTATAAAACACAATGCACCATTAAAAAAAAAATTGGTTCTCCAAGATGAATGGAGCACTGGTGTGTTCCATTAACCAAACACACTGCCTAGTTTTCAATATAAAATATTTATTGTGGCAATGCGTCAAAGTCAACCAAATGCACAGTGCAATGTCCAACGAAGGACCATGTAAAATATATAACGATTTATCATAGAGGTGTGTCTTATGGGACACCCCATTACTGACGCTTCAAGAAAAATGGAAGCTTGATTTTTTACGTTTAACCAGCTACACTATCGAGTTTTCATCATAAAAAATTAACCTAGCAGTGTAGTAGGTACACATAATGCACTAGTGTGATTCACAGTGTGGAACCAAACCAAATATTTAATAATTATCATAATGGTGTGTCTTATAGAATGTCTCGTTATCGATGCATCCTAAAAGACATTGCAACACTAAAAAAACATGTTCTCTAAAGAACTTGGAGCATTGGTGCTTTCCATATAGCAAACCAGACTACTTGGTTTACCACCTAAAATTTTTAACAAAGCAATGCATTCCATAGAACCAACTGCACCACGTGACATTGAACATATGTAAAATGGCAGGGTGGTGCATCTTGTGGGATTCCCTGTTACTAGTGTGTTAGAGAACACAATGCAACATTAAAATACATATTTGTTCTTGAATACCCATATTTGTTACTAGTGTGTTAGAGAACACAATGCAACATTAATATGCGTTAGACTAATTGCATCTCTTAGTCGTGCTTTGTTTCTCATGCTATAGTTTTAATACCCCAAGGTCGAGCCCCTGCTGAATTGTAATGATGTTTAATGATGTTTATAGGTTGGTGAGACAAGTGTTTATAAGTTGGGAGGCTTATGTGTTTATCAAGCCGAAGATCCTAGATGATGAAGGTTCAGGAGCTTGATTTTGTATATGTAAATACTCACATCATTAATATAATTACATAGTTGTGTGTAGACCAACCACGAAGAAAGAGTTATGGGGGACTAAGCTTTGTTGGGTAGGGAAAGGGATGGGGTTGAGAGGCTGGGAAAAAGGGCTAAGCTAGAGGGCTTATTACCAAGGGAATATTATAATATATTTTCCTAAAAGACTGAGGTTTGGGGAAATAACCCATGTTATCCTAAGTTCCTTTGGGGAGAGGAATGAACTCCAAGTGGAGAGGAACGAGCTGCCCAAAAAGTGATGTGTTAACCTAGGTGCATGCATTTTTATGGGGGAAAATACGTCGTTGTGGGGTTTTGTTGGCCATTCTTTCCATGCTCCCCACTCATGCACGGACTCAGAATGATCATTCACGCAGCCAACCATTTCCTCCATCGTGGAACTCTGCAACCTTTGAAACCTACAAACCCATGAAGCTAACTCATTTTTCCTGTGAGGCAGAGCACGACTGCAAAGTGCCTGAACCATATCACACCCTAGCCATTTGTTGTTTCTACCCACGGTTTTCTCTAGACTGGTGTGGCTTGATGTCATTACCAGAGCCCATACCCAATTTTTTTTATTGTTTTTACCCGTTTTACTTAGGAGTTGGATAGAAGAAGCAGGTTATTAGACCTGTGGTTTTGAAGAGGTTGGTTGTCAGGCCCGTGGATTGAAGAAGTGGGTTGTTAGGCCTATGAGAAAGTCTCTCCAAGTGATAGAGATTGTTGGGGAAGTGATTTCTCTTGGAGGGAGTCCAACAACAACTACAGAGCTTTGAGAATTCTTGATCCGGCCTGTTACTGAAGCCTTGGAAGGGAAGTGGAGCAACCAATGGACTATGGAACAATGAAGGTGTATATTCTCGGGTGGGATAGGCATGTGGGGAATGAGAGTCTATGAGCGGTGGGCGTAGGTAGGATCTTGGGAGGGAATCCTTCATGTTGCATTGTGCAACTTTCCATAGTCTCAACCTAGCCTAGGATTCCCTTTATCCCAGGTGGAGTTTAGTCCCATCTCGGGGGTGACCCACTGTTGATAGCTTGGAGAAAAATGGTCCAAGGATGGGAGGTTAGAGGAAGGTCTACACGTAGTTCGTGACTTTCATAAAAGGATAAGTACCATCACTATGATTATTTTTATGTTGTGTATTCTGTACATGCCATGATATTTATAATATTGCCTGTGTAGGCTGTTGTAGCAGATTTTATGTGATTTCCGCATTAATTTGTGTATTACTAGAATGCATATTATCTTTTTAAGTTTATATGTATGATGTTATGTTAGTCACTATCATGATTTCGCAACTCGACAATTTTTCCCCCAAAGGGAAGCACCTTCGTAACCTCGATCCATGAAGTTGCGATTTTCTTTAATTAAGCATGGATTAATTAAAATGCTTAAGTCAAATCACTTCTAATCTTTTATCTCACACCATCGCGATTTTGGGTTTTTAAGGTTTAGTGGCTAGGAGTGAAAACACCTGATGTGGTGAGCGTCGAAAAGGGGATTAACAACTAAGTGAACCAAATTGAAATAACTAAACCAGACTAATTAGTGCCTTAAACAAACTTTAACACACGCGGTTTACGGATGAAGTCTTGAATGATCCTGCATTTTTCAATGTTATGACTCGTCAAGCATTTATGGCATTTATTTGAATTGCACTAAGGTGACAAATAGTAAGATCTCATTTTTACTTCTAAATCTTTATATTAATCGATTTGACCGTTCTGTAGTCAAGGACACCCATGGGTTTAAATAACCAAGATAGAGAGTTTTTCCTTCATTATTTTAGTTTTCATTCCTATTTGCGCATAGAGCCATTTCACCAGGATAACCGTTGTTTGTGTTTTTCAATTTTTTTGACAGGAGGTCCAGTTGCAGGTTTCTCTATCATGGCTCCACGAAAAATGCCCAAGGCAGCTGCCAAGAGTTCAGGTCAGGGTTCATACATTTTTTTCGATACCTCGCCTCGAAGTATTAATTCTATCAAGACATGGTCATACGTTTCCAAGATTCTGCAATTCGAGTCGGTAAACTGTTCGGATGATTCTAGCGACAACGAGAAGGATGACTTATCAACCAAATACAAAATCGTCGCTCAAGAAGAGATGCACAAAATAGCGGCAAGGCCCCAGCTTCTTCCCTATTGTGATATGATCAGGTGGGCACTAAACCATGTGGACATCCCGACCAAGATGATTATCAATGAACAAAAGGTAATGATTGGGACTTTCAGGCCCGAACATTTGTAGGCAATGTATAAATTGTCACCCACACTGAACCTTACTCACAATGCTGAATTTCTAGAAGGTTTCAAGAAGAAGGAGTGCAAGCAGTATGCAAAAATTTTATCCGATCTGATCAAAGATTGGGTCTCACACCCCATGAAGTTCAGGGCTGACATTAACGGGATCTATTCTATCTCTTCCTTGGAGCCACAATTCAAGTACATAGCAATGATGGCCTTCAAGTTGTATGGGAAGGAGGACACTACCCATTTTTTCCTCCCATGGGTACCGCTCATGCATACAGCTGCTGAGGGTTTCTCCTTCGACTGGGCCAAACTTTTGTCTGACAGTCTAACCAGTCGAATTACCGAATATCGAGCACAAAGGGAAAGTAAGAAAGCAGCTTTGTTCTTTATGTCTGCTTACATCATGGATTACATCTGCTTCATGACACCCTTCCCACTAATGAACTAGAGCTGGGCTCCATCTAATACAAAGCCTATTCATGTCTACCACTCGAAGCTTTGGGAGGATAAAGCCAAAGAATTCATCTACGCAATCTTCAACTAGGTAATGGTGCCATTGCATGTCACCATCTTCAGCCAACTGTCACCCAAGATTTCGAATAGCGTCACGACCAACCTGAGTAGCCTGGAAGATTGGTATATAGAGGTGGAATTTTCATATATCAAGGTTTTCGGCACCTCTGTTCCTCCATATTCTCTACCTCTATTCTTTCTAGATAAGCTATTGTGTCATGAGATTGTCAGGCAGACTATGGTCGGCGAAATAAGCAAAGAGCTCAAAGGAGTATCAAAAAATTTATGGTCGCCCTTCCCCATTCATATTGGTGCATATTCCTTGTTAGATTTTGGCCATGCCAAAGCTGAGGCTATGGTTTTAGAGGAAATGAAGCTAGTGGATATTGAGTTCAAGAAGCACGACCCTAGTAAGGTTGTGAGGAATCACCTGGCGAGTTGTAGCCTGAAGAGATATGAACATGAGGATTACCCTCATGATGAAATATTCTAGGGTGTGAGGTCCTACTCTAAAGTCCTAAGTCAGATTCAATCCCTGCCACCGGACAATATGGTCAATTTCTTTAAATTCCAAGAGCACTGGCGGAGTTGTCTCCCCCAGATTTTATAGGGTGAAACTCCAAAGCTTCCGGTTACACAGTAGATGGAAGCCAAAGGTTGAAAGGACTCGAGTCTTAACAAGGAGAAGAACTAAGAGAAAATAGGGGAGGCTGGAACCTCAGATCAAGGAGCCGAAATCCCCTACCAACAAGAAGGAAACTGCGAAAAGGGTACGCCGGGCAAGCAGGTCCAAGGTCAAGCAGAGATACCCTCGCAAGGGTCGGGCGATTCACTATCGCTCATGTCAAACAATTAGGTCACAGATGTTACCCTGAAACAACCATCCAAGGAAATCAACATTTCGATTGCTATTATCACACCCTTATAGTTCACAAAGGGGAATCACGATGCTGAGTGGATTTTCAATGAAGAACTGACGCCCATTTCTGTAGAGGAGTTGCCTCCTAACGAATTTTTCATTGATAAAAAAAGGAAGGCCATGGTGAGGCAAGAATTATATCAAAGAGAGGGCGTAGTGGCTAAAAAATTTAAAATCATGACAGATGGAAAGGCCATGAAAGAGTAAGAATTCACAGACGAGATAACAGGAACATTAGGGGCTTATGTTACAGCCAATTAGTACTCAGTTGGAACTTTGAAGGCCCAGTTGAAACGAAAGAACCGCTTGATCAGTAAGTTGGAAGCTAAAGTGGCTATTGCTGAAGGAAATTCCAGGGATGAGGTGAGCAAAAGCCTCGAGCAAGCCCGAATAGTCGATCTGCAGGAGATCGATAGATCCGACCTTGAGCAGGTGCGCCAGTCGATGCAAATTATCCAAACGCAAGTAAGCCAACAGGGGCAAAAAATTATAGAGTTACAATCAAAATTGAATGTTGCCGAGAATTAGGTTTTAGACATAGAAATGTTCATATCCCAAGCTATCGAAATCCGACAAAAGGTATTAATGGCTCAACAAGACTTGCTTGTAAAAGTAGGAACCATTCAAAACCACTTTTAGACGATAGATCAAGTGTTAGAAAATATTTCTTTGAGAGAAAGAGAAGTCGGGGCAGCTTGGGTTGATTTCCAAGACGTTGTTATAGATACAGCAAAGATAGAGATGGTCAGCAGCTCCAAATTATCCATCGCAGAACAAAATAGAGGGAATATCGTGTTGAAGGTCCGGGAGAAGAATATATCAGAAAGCAGAGGGAGAGCTAATGAAGTGATGAATTCTTGTGAGGAAACGTTCACCTTGATAAGTAAAATTTTGTTAGACCTTGATAAGGAAGGAAGTGTTGGGATGCTGGAAAAAATCAATATAGCTAAACACATGTTGGACATCAAAGAAAACGTGGAGAAAGAGCAAGTGGGGATATCCTAGATAAGCCAGGTTGATCTGGTCCAAGTGGACAAATGGCTAGTACAACCAAGTTTATAATAATGTTTTATCATCATGGAAGACCGACAAGTAGGGAAAAGGTTGCCACAGTTGGCGAAGAGTTGTTACACCTTTGAGGCAAGCAACCAAGAAGAGCCTTCTAGGTTGATATCCCAATTGATGGAAAGGTGTTTCATTTTCATCGAGCAGGGGAAGGGGCAGGTTTCTAGTGCTAAATAATGACAGATATCAACCCGTTCTATTTATGGAGTTGGAAGAACAGAGAAAGGAAGGTGCTCCACCCTTACGAGGGAACACAAAGATGAGGAGATGAAATGCTCCATTTTTTCATTTGTAACTGACAAGTTTCCAGAACGATTAGAATTCTAAATGTTCAGAAGTTTGTTTAAATATACATTGAGGAAGATATAGAAGGGTCTTTTTTTTGGTGGTAGATTGTAATAGAGAAATTTGTTTTTAGCCAGGATTAATACAAAGTGAAATGAAGACTCCATATTCCGTCAAGATTGAGTTATGTGTTTTTCCTTTGTTATTTCATGCTTCATGTCATTTTTTACATATACATCTTTGATGAATGTTTTAGCTGCAATTTAGTATAACTTATACTGTGGTGATCAGGTTCTAGTTATCTAGTTATTTACAGTTTTTCCTCTATATTGGATACTAGTAGGTACAAGACCTTTGAATTACTTAGATCTCTACATTATATTCTTTCATAAAGGTATTCTTGTCCTTTCTTCTTCTACTACAACGTGGGATTCCTCTGAAATTGATGCCCCACATTGTTGACAACTCTACTTTTTCACAATCAGTTTCAACATTTTAACTCAGTTACAGAAAACGCCCTTTGATTTCGTTAAACCCTTTGATTGGCTTCACTGAATTTTCCTCGTATAATCTAAAATTGAAATAAGCACTTTAAAACATCAACCCTCTTTTAAATCTCTGTTCTCCCCATGACTGTACCCATCGTAAGACAACCCAACATTGAACCTGGCCTATCGGATCAAACCAATGTCGCTTTGAATCTTTTCGATACCATACTTAAGACTGCCATCACCCGGACAGAGCTCGAACATTCATGGGCCGCCATCGAACGGGATATCAAAATTCAAGAATATTTGGAAGCTAGACAAAGACAACTCAGAGATCGGCCATAGCTTCATCCCCCGAAGTTGTTTCTTCCCCTTTTTTTTTCTTTCACTCACTTTATATGCTTAGACTCTACACTTTATAGCCTTAAGTGTAGACTCAGGAACAACAGATGCTAAGACGGTATTGGGGGGATATCCCCTAAGAAAACTTCATACGACCTCATTCTCAACTCTGGTGTAAGGGAAGCCTCTTGACGTCACCAATTATACAATGGGTTTCACCACTCCCTTAGTCAAACATATATGTTGATTTAATAGCCTTAGAGAAGTTTACTCACAAAATCCTATTCCAAGGCTCTAAATCCTAAGCTAGTTTGTGCACCCTAGAAAATAAAATCGTTTCTAATCAATTTTAAATTATAGCATTGCTTTCAGTGGCCTTGCTTACTCAAAAAAGTGTGATCGTGAAACTAATGATGTTATGACTCAGCAAGTAAAATAAATGAATATGAATAAAATGCAAAGTCCTAACTTCAAATCTCAATAAATGATAAGCTTTTCAAAATGCAATTTTCAATTTAGTTCTGCAATTCCAAATAAGATGCAATATTTCTATACATGTACTAAGATCAATGATAAGGACCCAAAAGATCAAATGCCAACAATGAAAAAATGACTAATATTTTTGTATTTTCAATATAAAAGAATGAAAATGCAAGGATTGAACAACAACTTGATATAAAGATTCTATTGTATGTAAGGGGAGACAAAACAAGTAGGATATCAGGAAGCAAATACCCAGCCCCGGATGCAAGGAAAATCAATGAAAAGGATTTTGAGAAAGGAATCGCTCGAATATTCAACCAAAGAAAGGTTTCCTATCATTCAACAAGTGCTTAACAATCATAACATAGACCCAAGAAGACTCAACAACCATCAAAACTTACCCAACAAACATCAAACTTGGGAACCAAAGAGAAAACGATGAGGTACGCGAATGTTCATGAAAAAAGAACGTATATACGCCTCTTGCAGAAGGACAACACACATATGTACGTGACTATCAGGTAAAAACCCATGTATATGTGTTAAAACACTTTCAGCCTAAGGATAAGGCCAATAAACTCATACTCAAAATGAACAGAGGTTGCAAGCAATCGGACGACAAGAAACTCAATATAAAAGAGAGCAATCAAAGGAGAAAAACACTCCAAACCCCAAAAAGAAGATTTTATCCCCAGTGTGGTCGCCAATTTTGTTACGAGAAAAATCCCTCTATGGCTAGGGGTAAACCACAATAGACGGAAATGACTGCAGAAATCAACTCTAATCTCAGATATGCTATATAAGAAAATATGTTAACGAGACAAGATAAAAAAACCTACCTCATACAAACGTTCGATGAAGTCCATCGTTGAACACTTGACTCAAAGAAATACACCTGCAACTTGTCCTCAACAACCAAGAAACACAAGCATATGGTGACAATATATAAACATAGTTACCAACTTAACAAGAACTCTACAAAGTTCTCTCTTTTTGGGGGGTCAAGTTTTTTACGCCGTTTTTAAAAATGGTGCTACCGGTAGCATCCCCCTCCCCTTTTAGGCGTTTTTTTGATATTTTAAATTTTCTGATACATAAGGTTTCCACTTATTTTTTTAAATGTTTGTTTTTTCATTTATTTTCAAATTGTTTAAATTTTATTTTTTATTTTTAATTTTTTCTCAATGTCTTTTTTCATCTATTTTCCAACTTTTCTATTTTTATTTTTATTCAATGGTGTTTTTAATCATATTACCATGCTCCATCCAATGTTAAAAATGTTGTACACCATTTATTTATTTTAAATTAAATTTTTCATATAATTATGTATCTTTAATTAAGTTATGGTTCTATACTTTTTAAATATAGTGGAAAATATCATTTTTAACACATTGTTTTACCTTTATTTCAATACATAGAAAATAATTGTAGTTAAATAACACTATTTTTAAATATTTCCCAAAAAAAATATAATTCATTTTTTTTGGATCACTTAAAAACTAAAAAGAATAAGAAAACAAAAAGAATTGAAATTCAAAAAAATAAAAAACATTTTAAAAACAAATTTATATTAAAAAAATTAAAAAACCATTTAAGAAAAATCTGAAAAACTAAAGAGGAATTATTTTTTATTTTTTAATTTTCCTCAATGTCTTGTTTCATCTATTTTCCAACTCTTTTCATTTTATTTTTATTCAATGGTGTTTTTAATCATATTACCATGCTCCATCCAATGTTAAAACACACCATTTCATTTATTTTAAATTAAATTTTTCATATAATTATGTATCCTTAATTAAGTTATGGTTCTCTATACTTTTAAATATAGTGGGAAAATATCATTTTTAACACATTGTTTTACCTTTATTTCAATACACAAAAAATAATTGTAGTTAAATAACACTATTTTTAACATTTAAAAAAAAAAAAAAAAAAAAAAAAAAAAAAAAAAAAAAAAAAAAAAAAAAATAAGAAAACAAAGAATTGAAATTCAAAAAAAAAAATAAAAAACATTTTAAAAACAAATTTATATTAAAAAAATTTAAAACCATTTTTTTTTTTTTTTTAAAACTTATTAAAAAAAAACAAACCATAAAATAAAATATATATATATATCTAAAGTAAGAGAAAATGAGTATAAAAAAAAAAAAAAAAAAATTATAACCCAATTTTTTTTTTTAAAAATATATAAAATACCCGAATTAAAATACCTAAAATTAAAATTTTTAATACAAAAAAATTAAAACTCATCAAAATTATAAGAAAAAATTAAAATTTATATAAAAATAATCTTAGAAAATAAATTTAAACTAAAACAAATTTACTAAAAATATAAAAATATATAAAACATATATGTTGTTTTGTTGCATATAAACATATATATATATATATATATATATATATATATATATATGATAAGATATATGTTTTTTTATGTTATATATATATATATATATATATATAACACACACACAATACATGTGTGTGTGTGTGTGTTTTTAAAATGTTCATCCAATGAGACCTAGGTCAAATTGTGGATGCATCTAAGAATATATATATATATATATATATATATATATATATATATATATATATATATATAAGGTATATATATATATATATAGGTCTCCTGTGAATGCAATGCCTTTATGTGTGTGTGTGTGTGTGTGTGTGTGTGTGTGTGTGTGTTTTATGTATTTATAAACATATATGTTATATGTTTTTGTTTTGTATATATGATAATGATGACCATGACAATGTGATTACCGGCCCACTACATTACATACCATTCATCGGACCTTAAGAGGGTAAGTGATTACTTGTGATCTCATTAGAATTTGTTTCAGGTTCTAAAACATTAAGATAAGCTTCCAAGATCACCATACCTTTGGTCAGAAAGTTAAGAGGAGGTTAGGAAGGTTGGTAGTGGACTGGCCATTTTGAAAAATGAGATCTAATATGGGTATAGGGCTCTGAAAATCTAAGAGAAAGTGCTTCATCTCAACTCCTCTTAGTGTCACAAAGGTGACACACCTTTCATCCCATGACGTTTTAGAAATTGACAAACTTCAGCTTCTCACCATGGAGCCTGTGTGGAGAATTTGTCTCCATTCAGTAATGCTTTTTTTCTTTACACTTGGACAAACATATAGATAATTTTGATTTCTAGATTAGGATTGATTACTCCTTTATAATCTTTTAATTTTCTTTTTTCCTCTAACTCTTTATCACAATTCACATTTTTCCTTAAATTTTGATTTGACGCTTTTTTAATAGTATATTTATTCCGCAAAAATTGTTTCTTCCATGATTCCCCTGAATAGTTTAGTCAAGACCGTGACACTTTTATGCCATCCCTGAGTCGAATGGGTGGTTAAGGACTCTGATTTTGAAGCAATTTTAGGTAGCCCCTTGTCTCCATGTTGTTTAACTTGTTCTTATACATTAGGTATCTAGTCATAAACATGATCTCAATGGGGGAGAGGCTTTGTTTCACTTAGAAGGATGGACATGGTGTATTTCCTTTTAATTTTGAGATTATAGGTTATAAAATTCTTTTGTATTTGCTCTATCTTCTCCAGTATTCACGAGAGATACCACATTCCACTTCACAACCATAAAGAATAACAGGTGTAAAAAAAGTCTCATAAGGGAGTTTCTTCTCATCCCAACTCCAAAGATCAATTGGATTTTACAATTGTTTCTAAGCCCAGTAATAAGCTCTTCCATGCCCCCAATAATCCTTCTCAATGTTATATTTTCAATTGAGCTTGTGGTGAAAATGAATTCCAAGATATCTTATGTGTTTTGTATATATAAACATATATGTTTTTATATGTATGTTTATATAAACATATTTTAGCTATTTATGAATTTTTTAAGGTGTCGAATTTAGTTTTGTCAACATTTTCATTCCATATGTGTTTCCTTTTAAAAATATCTTTGTTGAATTTGTTTTTAAGCTCTGAAGGCACTTTGTTCTTTTAACAAAAAACTATTTTGCTCTTGTAAAACATTGTTTCTGCCAACTTTTAATTTTCATTTCTTTAATTTTCTTGATTTTCACCCATTTTGTTAATTTTTTGCTGTTGTTGTTTAATTTTGGATTTTAAATAGATTTTGAAACGTTTTTGTCTCATTAAAAAAAAGTATTTAGAAGATTTCTCTTATTTATATTTATTAATGTAAATTTAAGAAAAAGTAGTTAGTAAATAAATTCTCAAGGACCATTTAGGATTCACCTTGGCTTTTTTTATTTGTGTAGGGATTTGTTGTCATAACCACATTTCAATTAGGGTCATAATTAGCTATAATTTTAAAATTTACAAACATTTTCTTTAGGTGCTTACATGTTTTTATTTAGTGTCGATTTTAAGGTTTTAAGCAACTATTTTATGTTTTAAATGCCATGCTTGAAAAAACATTGTAATTTTGACCCATTGAAAAATGGTGCTATTGGTAGCAATTCATGGACTTTGATTTGGGGATTTATTTTAGAGTTTTTTGAGCAACCATTTTATCCTTGCATTCCATGCTTGAAAAAAGTTGTAATTTTAATCGAAGCTATACCGAAAGTACTCAAAGAGCACCACTTTTGATTTAGGGTTGATTTAAAGTTTGTTTGAGAAGCCATTTGATCCTTTAAGCCCATGCTTGAAAAAATTTAAAATCAACCCCAAAATAAAAAAATGGTGCTACCATTAGCACCACTTTTGATTTGAGGGTTGATTTTCATGTTTTCATGCAAAATATGGGTTTTAAGGGCTAGATGCCCTCGCTTTGAGGTCACAACGCTCATTAAGTTGGTAACTATGTTTATAAAGTTAGCACATTCAATTTGAACAATCCATCAACATTCATAAAAATAATACCATGGAATAACAATTCAAATATTTGCAAGATATTAATTGGACGAGAAAAATAGTATTTCTATTAAAATGTAACTCAACGTAAGTGAATGAATTACAAGCTTCTATGTCGGCACGGTTCTGGACCCAGGAAACTAAGTCCCTTCTAATGGACCTCCACCACTTCAATCCTCTACCAAAGGTAAGCTCATATAAGAGAGACAATGAGGGTTCTCTCAATCAACGGAAGAGCTTGGGGTTGAACAATGTATCTCAGACTAAAAGGACAAAGGGATGCACTTAACATGAAGTGAATAATTTCTCCGAGTAACTTGCTCTTAAAGTTGAACTCTCTCCTTCTTTCCATAGCTCGAGATGGCCCCCGAGATACTTCCAAATGGAACTGGTCGCCAAACGCTTTCCTAATATATGGAAGGTCAAGGATCATGGATCCCATGACGAGACATGGAAACCCTCGGAATAATTCATTTTTTAATTTTGCACAAAACCCGGCTGTAATTTAGGATGTAGCGGTGTAAACCTTACATATACGCATGTTGTATACGTTAGGGCAACGTGACATGTGGGAAAAAAATATTGTTTTAGTTCGATTTGTCAAAAAGGGGTTGATAATTCTAGATAGGGAAATGGAATAAGGCCTTCTAAGAAAATTTTCAAAGGGTGAGGAAAATATTGCTATAGAAATTGTCCAGGGTTGCATAGATATTTGGTACACTTTTGTCCATGTCCTCCACTATTTCTACTGTTGTACATTGGTGTGGACAACTCTCAATTTCTTTGTCACTCTTTGTGAAAATATCTATACCTCCTTATTGTCTCCCTTTACAACCCTTCAATTGAATGGGTGTCTTCCTACCTTTTCCCACCTACCCCAAATCCATTTTGTACTCTAAAGGATGGTTTTCTTTGAGGATTGTTTCTAAAAAATGATAGTTGTTCCCTCTTAAACTTCTTCTATCTCTCCAAGATCTTTGGAAAGTAGGATTTCCTTTTATGTCAATCGTGATAAGCATCTCTTGGCTCCCTCCTTATGGTTTCCTACAAATTTTTAGGATCATCATATTGAATCTTGTCACCGAGTATAAAGGATGGTAGCCCAAATATATTTGATATTATTAACTGCCTCTATATTTAATGAAGGAGATACTTACCAAGAGGGCTCTAAAATATCCTTTCATACTCATCAATGGTCATGTCAGCTTCTAGTTTGAGTTCAAATAACTCTTCGGGCCGCTTTGTCAATAACACACCTCCTTGGTTAAGTATTTCCTTTGAAAATGCATCTTGAATTCCTTCCATGTAAATTTCTTCTCTATGCAATCGCGACTTAAAATAATCCCCCCACATGGATGTATTTCCCTTGTGTTGATAGATATAAATTATTCCCTCCGCATGAGAAGAATAATTATGCGCTGGAAATATTTCAATGCCCAACAATCATGTCTTGACATCTTCATCTTTCTTGTGCGCTCCATCAAAAGTAGGAGGTTTGATCTTCTTCATTTCTCCTTTCAATTCATCCAACCCAAAACTCTTATGCTTCCCCGGGAAGGGGATGGAATTGAGATTCTATGAGCTCTCTTATTGGAATGCCTTTGGTAGTGATGGTGATTTCTATTATCACTCCTTGATCTTCCTTCTTCTCCTCGTGGGTCTTGTGGCTTCCTGATTTGATGGAACCACTCTCCTTATCCAACTTATTTTCAATTCTTTCTAGGATTTTCATTGCTAACTTCTATATATGAAGTATTTCCTATTGTTCCTCCTTGGCCTTCTCATAATCCCTCTCTATTATCATCCTTATGGATCTAGACATCTGTCTGCAAATTTATGAGGGTCTTAGCTAGATTTCTTATGTCATTCCTTTCTCTCCATGTCCATTGGAGTTGGTTCCCTCCATACCCAACTGGACATTCATCCCTCATATTTCATTAATATATCAAATGTTTGTCTGTTGATTTCCTAAGAAATTGACAGTTCAGATCCAATTTATGGGTGAATGCTATATTCCCATCGCTCAACGCCTAACGCCTTACCTACATAACTCGAGTTTTGAGAAGGAAGTTATGGATACTGAACAATTTATATTTTCAGTGATGCAATCTTTGTACATGGATTCTTCCATCTCAAAGTTCAATTGGCTATCCATGTTGGATCCCTTCGAGTTTCTTAAGCATGGACTTTTACTTCATTAGTGTGGTGGTACAAATAAAACCCCATGAGCTCCCTTCAAGTCCTCTTGTTTTCAAAAATGCTTTGGAACTTAACCCCTTTTTCTTCGCCCCCTCCCATCTCATGTGACCACAGGTTTTGACCCAACACTAACATATAGGTGCTTATCTTATGGTTCGAGCCTCCAGCTCCATAAATTCATGATTTATAGGTTTTACTTTCACCTCACCCCATTTCCTCTTAACGCAGAAGTGGTGAACTTAATAACAAGTGCCTTCAGAGCTTCAAATATATAAAACTTTGGAGCTTTAGGATTCATAAGATATCACTACTTCATGCCTTATTTCTCCTAAATGTCGAACTGGTGAATCCTTGCACAATACATCTTCACAACTTTGGGGCTCCACTGCTTCAGAGCTTCATCTTCAGAGGTTCTTATAACTTCTACATTGACACAATTAACCTTTCAAACACACAAAATAGATGGACACGTGACATGCATATGGTGGGTCCACATCACCTAGGTGACGCTTACCTTCTATATTCGTGAATCCTCGAATTTTAGTTTCACGAACTTTTGCACCCGCATTAATTTCTAATCTCCCAAAACACCTAATTTTGAATACTTGAGGACGTGATGATCAGAAGTTCTCATTCCTTTTAGATCATCAATCAATAGGAGCTCATAACTCTGTGATTTGGGAGTTCTAAGGCTCCATCTTCCGTTTCCTCCCAAATTGCCAAAACCATGAAGGACTGAGATCTATGGTTGACATTCACCTGTCGATGGACGACCGAGATCAACTCCAATTTCAGAAACTGAGAAAATCATTGATATATCGATCACTTTAAGATAGAAGGTCCTAGTCAGTTGTGGACCTCAAACATACTGGGGATTTAAAAATGACCCCAACTTCCAAGAGAATGGAAATATGTGCGATGGAGCGGAAATCATGTCCATCATTGATCTACTATCCTAATGGAGATTTATGATCTCGATGGACTGTAGAATGTGAATTATCTCCTTCATTAATTCTCCTTTGATTTCTGCAATCATTTCTATCCATTGCTCTAGTCAACAACCACATAGTAGAGGGGTGATACGTGGCAGATCCCAAGAAGTGCACACATGGCCCATTCTGAGGGGTGACACGTGTCAATTTATAACTGGAAAATCAGTCTTTTAAAATCACAAAACACACTAACACATGGCACACATATTGGGTGCTCGCATCACCTCATGTGACGTCATCAAGCCATGTCACTTCAGTTTTGGGACTTAAGGACTTCAAAGAACTGAAATTTCTTCTTTCATCATCCATTATTTCCTCCGAACTTTGAATTCCTAAACCCCTTAACTTTTTCGGGGTCCACGTAGGTACAATTGTCATAATATAATATGGTGACACATGGCCCCACCATTGAGTGACACATGGAAGACTTAGGGTATGTACACAATTCTAGGTGGCATCACTTCATGCCACATCATATCCGATGCTTCGAGATTTCGGAGCTCTTAGGAATTCAGAGGATTTCACATTTGCACACCCCTAAACTCCCAAACTTCGAATTTTTGAACACTTCCATGTCACCTCACCGACATCATCATAACACAATTTCTATGTTCGGGAATTCTTGGATCTCTCCCACAAGAACTAAAAATCATTTACTTGAGTGTCAAATTTTCAAACTTATAGACACTTGATAATCCGCTAACACGTGTCTCTGATATCGGACAGTCCGGATTGGTTATGGACTTCAAGACTTTGGGCTTTAGATACTTCCTACTGCCATACACCAAGAATTCTGAATGGAAATGCTTGAATAGGATAACCCATTGACATCGCTTCCTCATTCATGAAATTCAGATTCACTTTTGATTTTGGGACTTCAGACCTGTGGAGGAAGTCCATTCTGCACACACTTCAACCGATTTCCTCGAACTCTGAACCACTGAATCTCTTGGGAAATCCAATGACTCTCCTTATCCCAAATGATCTATGGTTGAGGGTTTAAAGTAAATTTTTCTTGATACTAACCTTGGTAACTTTAACACAACTTCACAACTTCACAAGTCGAGGGTTTGAGAAACGTCAACATGTAACCCCAAGAGAAAGGGGACGGCACTATGAGATGATGTTTTCCATATTAATCTTTTAGTAATGGTGATCATAATTAGGAAGGTTTTCTCCATTTCCCACGTCGGGAGACTGCAAGTTTAGTGGGTAGAAACATGAAACAAATGAAGTCCCAAAAAACCAACCTTTTTGGGCTTAAGCATAACATTCATGTATTTGTAGAGAAAGCATGGCTCCAACATATGCTCCAACTAGGGATCCTGCCTCCTTGTGTGATGAGAAGGACATCAGACCATGTGCCTAAGAAGGGGTACATGGAGTCATTAGTTTGCTTCCAAAGAAACTTCGTTTGGAAAGGGGGGTGCAGAGGAAAAATTGAGGTTTTCGACTTTAATTCTGAAACTTTACAAAGCTCGACACACTTCCTAAACTCGATGGAAGTCCATTTGGTAACTTTACCTTCCTCGAGACTGAATTCAGAGCTACTTAATATGGTCCAATCAATCTTAGGAAAATTAATAGATACGGTAGGTTTTAGCTTGTGTAAAAAAAAAGTAAATTACATGATTTTAATCAGAGACCCCATGAACTCAATATGTGGATCCGGTTTCAAAAATGATGATTACCAGAGTGTAGTATAATTTGGCATGACAAACTCATTTAATATCTCTTTAGATAATACCCACAATGATCCCCGCTCAGCACTCGCATGAAGTTTATCGTGTTCCTCATTGAATTTTCACCACTCCAAACCGTAATTTTGCATTTAAATGCCGAGAGGCAATCATTTCATGAATTTCCACTTTAATCATCCTTTGGATCTTCAGATGGGGCAATCACCATGAATTTCCTTTCACCATCCGTCTTATAATTTTTTTGAAACGTGGAGTGGGGGTTCAATCAAGGAAAAAAAAAATACCAGGGGTGATATTTGTGTATATTCGTTACAGAGGCTTGTCAACTTGCTTTGAGTGCTCTAGACCAACTTTCTCTTAACCTTCACAACGCCCTAGTCCGCAGGAAAATAGGGGAGAATTCATTTCCAGGGGTCTTCTTTTGAGCAAGACTTAACCATTTGAAACCTGTTAAAAGACATACGAGAGTTAGGATCCGCCTACGCATGGCTTTGTTCAGCAGGGGACCGAGGAGTTGTGAAGACCATCTTACTTCCTGAGACGTTCACCAGTTTCCAAAATTGAAGCGGAACCTCTTTTCCTTTGTGGATGGTATGGGAAGGTGTCAGAGCTTAAGGAGAGAGGACCAAGGATTAAAAATGGAAAGAGAGAAGGCTATGGACCTCAAAAACCCGGATGTTATCATGCAATCCTGACTCAGGTGAATACAACATACTTGTGAGACCACTTCTATGTTTTAAGTGATGTTCGTTTGAAAACTAGATACTTAGACAATTCATACCTTGGCCTTACCACTTCGTTCTCCTCTAAAACAAAAATATTTGTCACCTGTTTCGGGTGGGTAAATTTCCTGATACCTAACCATCCCTTTCTCCTTTTGCAGTTTGGGCTGTAATTCGGAGGCCTGTATGAAACATCACAAAGAGTATCAGGTCTTCAGGATTTATGGGATTCTGTGTGTCTAGGAAATCAACATCCTTTTTTATTCGCGATGAAAGTGAACTTATCGAAAAGTTTATAAAAAAGAAAAAGGAAAACACAAAATGGTATATACATTTGGAACTCATTTACTGCATATAGTGCTTTAAATAATGCTCGTTGACAGGGGAACTGAGAGTTTTACTGTCCAAATTCTCTAATAGAAATGAATTCTTCCATTCAGAACCTGAGACTTTGAATGGTCTGTACCAGATATGATCAAATTTACCATGTTTTTCCGAATCTTCCCACCTAGCATCCCATTTCAAAACCAAATCGTCGGGGAGGAAATCCTTGTTTTTGGCTTTATGATCGAACAATGTTTTCATGTTGCCCTGGTATTTCTGCATCCTTGCGTCCACCTCGGTCCTACGTTGTTGGACCTCAATCAACTGATTTATTCTTATTGTGACGTGGTTAGGCTCTTCTTTCTCATCTTTCCAGAGCTTCATTACAGGGAGCGCCAGATTTATAGGTAATACCACATTAGTCTTGTATACCATTTGGAAAGGAGAAGCACCAATGGATTTCTTTGTACCTATCCAATTTTCCCATAAAGCGTACTTGAAGTGTACATGCCAAGATATATTTTTTTTGCTCAGCACCTTCTTAATTATGGTAATTAAACTTTTATTTGATGATTCAGCTAATCCATTACCTTGAGGGTGATATGCTATGGAGTGGCCCAATACAATGTTATATTTTTGGAAAAAGATGACCATTGCCATAGACTTGAATGCCTGGGCATTATCCGTTACTATCTTTCGGGGACAACCAAATCTGGAAAGTATGCTCTCTTCCAGGAAATCTATCACCATCGAATCGTTCGCCTTCCTAGTCGGAATAACTTCCACCCATTTGGTGAAATAATCTATGGCAGTGAGGATCCATTTGTGTTGAGCGCTGGAATGTGGGTTGATTTGGCCTATAAAATCTAACCCCCGTTATTGAAAAGGGGCTTCGGTTTTGACAGGAACCAGAGGTAGCATTGGGAGCTTATGTTTTCCTGCAAACAACTGGAAAGGGTTACAGGCTTTGACTTTGACGTTGACATATGATAAAAGTTTAGGCCAATAATATCCTACCCTTGGGATTTTATAAGTTGTTGTCCTCCAGGAGTGATGCCCTCCACACACTCCTTTGTGGAATTCCTTTATGACCCCCTTTGTTTCTGATTCTACCAAACAAACCAGTAGGAAGCCTAAGGGGTCCTTTCAGTACAGTTGAATTTCAGATATACAATACTTCACCACATGCATCTTTAGTGTCCTGGCTTTAGCTATAGACAGATCGCTAGGGAATTTCAGGGTCAGTATGTAGGACACTATATCTTTATACCAATATGATAAGGAAAAATTCTCTTCGATTCTAGAGATAGCTATTTGGTCGTCGGGCTCATTTACATCCCCATGTCCTTCGTATCCTTGCAGGTTATTTATTCAGAGTGCTATGAAATTTGATTCCACCAAAAGCTTAGCTAGACCTTGTCCCTTTACTAGTTTCGTCGGTTTTACCTCTAGGTCGAACTTTTGAATTTTAGCGAGCAACCGACCCCTCTTTCCATCACTATCAATCTTAACCAATATATCCTTCACAGAACTAGTGGGAGCGTATGCGATTACCTTGGAGTGTAGCATGTAAGTTCTTAAAGCCTTCAAATCCTTAACCATAGCATATGCTTGTTTCTCTATTATATCGTATCTCAGTTCAACATCTCTAAGACTTTTGCTAAAAAAGGCTATTGGTTGCTCGAAATCCTCTTCATGCTTTTGGAGAAGTACTGCCTCCACTGTGTGTTCGTAGGCGAATGAGAAAATCAGGAAATCCTTTAGGTAACCAGGGCTTGCCAGTACGAGCGCTTCGTTGATAACTTTCTTGATGCATGGAAATGACACTTTAGCCTCTACCGTCCATTTCACTTCGCTGTCCTTCTTTAGCATATATGTGATCAATTTCACGATTTCAGCAAAGTTTGGGATAAATCTTCTCAAAAAAATTATTTTTCCTAAAAATGACTGAATTTCTTTTATATTTCTAGGAATATTTATGGTGTCTATAGCTTCCACCCTTTTAAGGTCGATTTTAATTCTGTCTTGAGACACAATGTGGCCCAAGAGTTTACCTTCTTGCATCGTGAAGTGAGACTTCTTGGGGTTTAAATACAAACCAATTTTTTGGCATTTTTCAAACGTTTTCTTCAGGTGTAACAGATGGTCTTCGTCGGATTTAGAGAAGACAGTCAGGTCATCGAGGTAGATAACCTCAAATTTCTCTCTTTCACCGATGAAGGCAATATCCATAGCACTCTGGAAGGTAGCACCTACGTTCATTAGACCAAAAGGCATTTTTTCATACACAAATGTGCCCCAAGGGGTGGTGAAAGTTGTTTTTTCTTTATCATGCTTGTTGACAGCAATTTGATTGTAACCTAAAAACCCATTGATCATCAACATCCTATTTTCCCCGACTAATTTTTCCAAAATGGGATCCATTTTGGTTAGATGATAATTATCTTTGAGAGAGGACTTGTTTAGATTTCAAAATTCTA
>SNQJ01S0165398.1:0-21096 GCA_010110895.2 Picea sitchensis | reverse complement strand
GCTTATATACTTGTGCAAGTTACTCCTCTCCTTAATTTAGGGCTTATAGGTTTTTCTTGTTATAACAACTTTACCCCTTTGACCAAGACTTATAACAAACTAGGGGATTCTTGTCCACTCTTTGGGGATTCCAACTTTACAAGGCCATATCTCCATAACCGTGAGGAATGACACGACGTTCCACATATCACTAGAAATGACACGACAAGTAATATCCATTTATGAGGGTAATTATTGCATTTACACTATCCTTCATTTCCATATTCCTTATTCAACTTTGGGTAGAAATACCACACCGTCGGGGCTACCATAATATGAAACCAACATTCTTCAAGGATTGCCATCTATATCTAATGGTTGACATCATTCTCCAAGATCACTCTCCAAGGGTTGACATCAATGACAACCAACAAACCAATCTCCAACAATATTCCCCTTTGGAATTGATGGAAACACTTAGGCATGTAAATCCTTATGCTCATGCTCCCCCTGTGACCATTTCTCCCCCTGACTGCATGCCTCTATCTCTCCCTTCATTACTCTTTATCTCTCCCCCTTTGACATCAATGGAAAAGGGTACTCCTCATCTGGTGTTTCTCCCCCTGTCTATAGGATTTTGCTATCTATACTGACCTTTCTTTTCATGGTGCTTCCTCATGTAACTTTCTGATGTATATGGATATCATTCAAATGTTTTGTTACTTGAACTTATTCAAGACTTTTATTTCTCTCCCCCTATCCAGTTAAGATTGATTTTGAGTGAATCACTGTGGGGCAGAAACTACTCCAACTTTCTCTCGTATATACTTCAAAGGTTTCCTTGCAAGTGCTTTGGTGAAGATATATGCAATCTTATCCTTTGTCCCAACATACTCTAGCTTGATGTTTTTCTCTATAGCATGTTCCCATAAGAAGTGATACTTGATTGGAATGTGCTTCATCTTAGAGTGTATCATTGGATTTTTGAAATACTGATGGCATTGGTGTTGTCACAAAGTATTGAAATAGGCTCATCATACTTTACATGTATATCTTGCAATTTCTATTTCATCCAAATAACCTGAGTACAACAAGTTGTTGCTGAAATGTATTATGCCTCTGCTATGGACAAAGATACTGATCACTGTTTCTTGCTTATCCATGATACCAGACACTCACCCAAGAAGAAATATGATCCACTTGTACTTATTATATCATCGATGCAACCTTCCCAATCTACATCTATGTAGACACAAGAGATAGATCCTTCCATTTTGGATACCATAAACCAAACTCTTATGTACCTTTGAGATATCTAAATATCATCTTTACTTCCAAAACATGTGATTCCTTTGGTGTTGATTGAAACCTTGAAACATGTCCAACTTCATGCATCACATCTGGTATGGAATCTATCACATAGAGTAATATTCCAACCATCGATCTGTACCACCTATGATCTGCATCCTTGGAATCGTCATCCTTACTTAACTTGCAACTTGTCTGCATAGGAATACTGACTAATTTGCAATCTGTCATTCTAAAATTATTCATCATTTCTCTGATATAATTTTCTTGAGAGATGAAGATACCTTTGTTGCTTTGACATATATGACACCCCAAGAAGAAAGTTAACTCTCCAAGAAATGACATCTCAAACTCGTGTTGCATGTCTTTGGAAAACTTCTAACTCATTGTGTCATTGTCACTTATGAAGATGATATCATCTACATAAAATTCAATGATTAATATACTATCTTGATCAATCTTTATGTAGAGATTGTTATCTGCATTTCCTTTTATGAATCCTTCTTGTTGTAGATATTTTTCTAGTTAATAATACCACACTCTAGGTTCATACTTGTGTCCATATAGTGCTTCCTTCAACTTGTAGGCATATCCTTCATTTTATGTCAATTGAAATCCTTCGGGATTCTCAATGTAAACTTATTCCTCTAGATCTTTGTTCAGGAATGTTGATTTCACATCCATATGATACACTTTAATACTCTTGGATCATGCATAAGCTACTATCAGTATGATTTCTTCCATCCTAGAAATTGGGGAAAATTTCTCTTCAAAATCTATACCTTCAACTTGAGAGTATCCTTTTCATACCAATATTGATTTGTTCCTGGAAACATGCCCGTGCTCATTCAAATTTTTCATGAAGAACCACTTTATATCGATTACATTCTTGTTCTTTGGCCTTGGAGCCATTTCCCAAGTGTCATTCTTTTGTATCTGGTTTAACTCTTTATCCATAGATTTGATCTAGAATTCATCCTTCCTGGCTTCTTCAAAACTGCTCGTCTCCATAGTAGATAGTAGTACTAGATGTTGTTGTCCTAGTGAGCAGATTCTTCTTTTGGTTTCGACTCTTGTATCTTTATTTCCACTAATATATTATGATAGATGATTTGTCTGCAATTGTCTGCTGGGTGTCTTTATGGGTACTTGAATATCCTGTTGTTATTTCTCTTCTTCTGACTTCTCTTCTTCTTCATTTGATTCTTCATCCACTTCTTCTTCTTTCAAATCTTCTTCGTGATCCTATTCCACTAAATATTTTCTACTTTCTTTTATCTTTCGGCCATCTGTCTCATCAACCGTCACATTTATTCTTTCCACTATTCTGTTGAGTCTCATATTGAAACATTTGTATGCTTTATTTTTTCTTGAGTACCCAACCAATATGCCTTTATCGACTCGAGAATCAAATTTTCCAATTATGCCATATTCTCTTTTGATGTAGCATTTGCTTTTGAAAATTCTGAAGTTCTTTACATTTGCTGGTCTTCCTTTCCATATCTCGTATGGAGTCTTATCACTATTATTTCTGAGCATACCTATGTTTTGTATGTGAACTGTTGTATGCATTGCTTGTACCCAAAAGACATCTTTCAACTTGGAATCCATTAACATGGTTCTGGCCATTTCCTGTACTGTTATGTTCTTCCTTTCAACAACTCCATTTTGTTGAGGTTTCCTGGCTACTAAGAATTGCCTCTTTATCCCATACTTGCTGCAAAATTCCATGAATTCCTTTTATGTAAATTCTCCTCCATTTTTATGATCTCAAACATTTGATTTTCAACTTTGTCTCAGTTTCAAATATCTCTTTGTATGTATTGAATATTATGAATTCCTCTAACTTCTTGTTTAGAAAAACAATTGTATTCATTCTTATGTAGTCATCAACTAGTAGCATAAAGTATTGTTCACCTTTCAATCATTTTTTCCGTGTTGGTTCAACCAGATCAATATGTACAATTTCCATTGGTTTTTTTGTGCAGTATTCCTTTGAATTGAACTTTTTCTTGATATGTTTTCCCTATAGACAATTCTTGCATAAAAATTTTGTTGGCTTCGAGATCTTGATAATTTCTCTTACTTCTTCCTTTTTGCTGACTTTGACAAAATTATCAAAATTTATGTGACCCATTCTTCTAGACAACTTTCATCGTCCTTTCCTAAGAAACATCTTTCCTTTCCTATTTCATTTTGAACATATATATTGATTGAAGTCCTTACAACTATAGATACCAACTTTATTGATTATGATTTCCTTATTTAACACTTCTTTGAATCAAACACAAGGTGTCCTTGATCACACATTTGACTTACACTTAGCATATTGTGTTTCATTTCTTTGACCAACAAAACATTTTCTGTCGTGGAATCCTTACTTCTGATCTTGACTGTCCGATTTCTAATGATCCTGGCTGAGTTTTCATTCCCAAATGAAATTGATCCATCTCTTTCCTTCTTCAATGTAATAAACATGTATTTATCACATTTCATATGCTTTGAGAATCCATTGTCAATATACCATCCACATTTCTTGTGTTGATCTTGTAGAGCAAGATTGCATTCTTTAGTGTTGAATTGATCCTGCATTCTTATCCACATCCTTTGTGGTTCCTACTTATGACTGTTTATATTCATCTTTGGTTATGTTGGAGGAACAATGATTCTTCAATCTCTATCCATATGTCCAAATTTATTGCACTTATAACATTCTACCTCATCACTTAATCATCCAAATATGTTGTAGCTTCTATTCTGTGCTTCATGAGATTTTCTTGGATAACTATTTCTTGTATAACCCTCATCATCGCTTTTGTTCTTAGTATTGGCTCTACAATTCACAGCTTTGTGCCCAAAATTATAACATGAATAACATGAACCAAGAAAAATAGTTTGATACATGGGAGTAGAAGATATTATGAATGGTATCTCTCTTATGAATCCTTCTTCTTCTTGAGGTCTTTCTATATATGGATGTTATTGATACTAATTTTTTAATCTTATAGGTGGTGTAGTGTCTCTTTAATATTCCTCTTGATTTTTCTTGTCTTCTTCTTTCGAGGGACCTCTGATGGATTCTACATAGTTTCTTGGTTTTTCTTCTTGCTCTGTCATTTTGAAGCTTGAACCTTTCTATATCTATTTCTGATTGTATCATAATCCATATTTGTCATATTAAGGTCTTTGACTGTTAATGATATTATCCAATATCCTTGTATTGTTTTGTTGCATGTCCTTCTTCTGAAGATATTTTCTTAGAATGACTATCTATGCTTCTAACTTTTCAGTGATCATGTCATTTTCATCTAAATTTCCTTTGAGTTCTTATTTAATCCTCTTGTCTTCTTCTTCCTGGAGTTTTAGCTTCGTGATTTTCTACTCAGCTTATTTGGAATTATGATATTCTTCTTTATTCGTTAGTTTTTCCTAGAGTGACTTGTTTTTCTTCTTTTCTATTTTAATAACTTCTACAGAACTCAACAATTCTTCTTTGTAATCGAATTATAAATCTTCATATTCTTCTTTGGATATTTCTTCATTGGAGCCTTCTATTTCCATGAATAGTACCCTTTCTGTATCACTCTTACTAACTTCATATTCGTCTGATGAGGAACTATCTTCCTTGGTGCAGAGGATTTTCTTGAAAAACTTATTTTCATTTCTTCTACCCTTTTGAATTTTATTTTTATTTTTAGGGTCATATTCTTCTCAATTTCTTTTCTTTTTCTTATAAGGACATTTATTATAAAATTGTCCAACACCATCACAATTAAAACAAATCAATGGAAGCTTATCTTTGTATTTTTCGGTTCTCGTTTTCAACCTTCTGACAAAGTTAGCCACCTCTTCATCTTCCTTTGAATCATCACTGCAACTACAATATGAATTTTCCTTATGTTTATCTTGTAATTTTTAAACCTATGAAGTAAATCAATGCATATATATTCTTAAGCAAAACATAATTTAATCAATGGCTCATACACAGAGTACACAAAGATTTTATACCGGAAACCCTCAAACGGGAAAACCTTTTTTATATTCATTATATCCCACTTCACTATTCACCATACAATATATATACAATGTTTTTAGGTATTCCGTAGATACCAAAACTCTAATCCCTTAATCCGGGATTAATTTACAAAACTGCTAAAAATAGCAAAAACCGCCTAAAAAACAATTTCGGGGCACTGCCTCGGGATACCGCTCGTTGCCAAACGTTGCACGTAACCAGGAGGGGGAATACCTTCCCCCCCTGGGACCCCCCTAGGAAAGCGCTCGACGCACACGACACAAACAAAGCACTACTACAAGGGATCGCCAGACGCAGTTGTCATATCTAACGTGCCCACACACACACATGCAAAGAATATAACACATACCCAACATATCTTTCGTCTTTATCTTTTTTGATGCCTTTAATGCTTATTCCTTCATAATTGGATTTTCTTTCTTTTTCCTCATCTCATAAGTTGTGAATATCCCATGAAGCTGATCCATTCTCAAGGTGTCTATATTTATTCTCTCTTTTAGAGATGAAATCTTCTGATCATATATCATAGGTAAAGACCTCGGTACCTTTCGAACAATGGTTGTTTCCTCCATTTATTCTCCTAAGACCTTGATGGCATTGACTATATCATCAAATTGTAGAAAGTAGGAGGACATGTTTTCATCTTCCTTCATCTTCAATTGTTCAAACTTGACTCTAAATGTTTGAAGTTTGTCTCCTTTAACCTTGGCATCTCCTTCATAGATATTCTCTAGTTTTTCCTAGATTTCTTTTGCAAATTCACAGTGCACAATCTTGGTGTATATTGATTCATTCAAACCATTCATGATATCATTTTAAGCTCTAGAATCATTGTCTTCAAGTTTCTTTCCATTCTTATCTTTTGGGGGAGTGGCTAGTTCTTTGTATCCAACAAACATCGAATCCTTGTGCATGTACATATGTTTTCATTCATATGCTCCAGAAGTCATAGTTCTGACCATCAAACTTTGGTACCCCAATCCTATCATAGTCCATGATCTCCTTCTGTGGTTAGACTATTTTCTGAAGGACCTATTATGATACCAATTGTTGGATTACTGAGAGAGGGGTGAATCAATAATGAGAAATTAGTACTTTTAACCATAGTTTATTCTTCAACAATATTCAACAATTTATCATCATTCAATATATAATAAACAATATAATCATAAACAATATCACGTCATAATAGATACATAGTACACCATAATTTTACGTGGAAACCCAAACGGGAGAAAACCATAGGATGATTTTCTTATGTATCAAAATAATACATTCATTGGAAGCACCAACCTCTGATTCTTTAGATAAAAATGGAAGGAGGCTCCAACCCCCTATTCTCAGGCTCCAACCTGAAGGAAGCTACAAATAATTGAATTATTTGGCTCCATCCTGAAGGAAGCTACAAATAATTGAATTACTTGGCTCCAACCAGAAGGAGGCTACAACCCCCTAAGTTCTTCGGCTCCAACCAAAAGGTGGATAAAACCACCTATCCTTGACCCATATAACTACCCTATAATATAAACGTAGACCAACTCTCTCTATCACAAACTCTTCCACTGTCACTGCCACTTTCACTTTCACTCTATCTTTCATTTTCACAACTTGGTCACTATCACAGTTCTGGCACTGTCTCATCAACCTGTATCTGCTCATCAATCAACTAAACATGTACCATACTATGCATAAAGTTTATACCAATATACATACTATCTCATACATATCTCATGAACCAAAAGATACATCAACAATGAATAATGAATCATGAAATAGAGAATCAACCATGTACAACATGTTCCATATACCATATCATCAACCATATGTAGATATGTACCATATCACCAACCATATGCAGATATGTACCATATCATCAGTGAAGTATCTTAAAGAACCAATGCATGCCCCTCATGCATATGCCACCATACAACATGAATATTCCTCAACCATATACAATCAACTCAAAGATAAGAACCATAATAACCATGTCATGTGTTGAACCAGATATAAGAGTTCTCCTCACTCTACCAATAAACTAAGATATACCATATCCAAATACGAAACCAACCATACCAAGTATACCTCAAGCATACACCATATCATGACAAGAAGTAACCATCAAAACAAGTATACAACCATACCAATACCTTTGTAGTTGACCTAAGCCTCTTAGATGTTGATATGTAACCTAACTTCAGACTTTAGGGACCTGGTACCAACATCTACTAAAAATTTCATGATATTTTCACATGTACATGACTTTCTCTTCTAAAGCCCATGTATATCCATGCTTTCCTCCACTACAACCCCTGTACATCTGCACCTTGCTGACCTGCAACCCAAATATACCTCATAAACTAGGGTTTGATGTAACCCCGAGACTTTATCCTTCAATCTTCCTTTTCTACCTAAACAATATGCCATCAAAACCTTAGCAAAATATCACTAGTTCACAAGATAGATAATCAAAGAATGAGTGTGTGAGTGTGCTTGTGAATGACTCTTTGAGGTTCTTATATACTTGTGCTAGTTAACTCCTCTCCTTAATTTATGGATTCTAGGGTTTTCTTGTTATAAAAAAATTATCCCTTTGACCAATACCTATAACAAACTATGGGTTTCTTTTCTACTCTACAAGGCTTCCAACTTTACAGGGCCATATCTCCCTAACCGTGATGAATGACATGGAGTTCGACATATTACTGAAAATGGAACGACAAGTAATATCCATTTATGAGGTTCATGCCTACATTTACACTGTCCTTCATGTCCATATTCCTTATTCAACTTCGGGTACCAATACCACACCGTTGGGGCTACTGGAATATGCAACCGAAATTCTTCAAGGATTGACATCGATCTCTAAGGGTTGACATCATTCTCCAAGATCACTCTCCAAGGATTGACATCAAAGAAAACCAACAAACCACTCTCCAACAAATATATCACTCCTCCAAATACAAATTTAAGTGTTGACTTGGGTAGTTGGATTGCAAATGCTAAGGTTTTGGTCCTCGTGTCAGAACTCATTAAGATTCCCTCACAAAAATATAAGTTTTTAAAAGATATTGAGGGGCCTAATGAAAGAAGTCTTGTGAAGTATGAAGGGAAAACTATTGATAAGCCTAAATACTATCCTAAAGATGTTCTTGTTGTTTTTCATAGTATGAATTGGAAAAAAGGAAGATCATCCATATTTCTTTGTTTCTTTGATGATAAATGATCCTATGCTATATACTTTTATGTATTAATCTAGTGCTTCACCCATCATCATGACCAAGAATGTCATGGAGCAATTAAATATGAAAACCACAAGACCTTATCATAATGTATGTACTATGGATTATAGAGAGATTGAAAGACATGGGATAATTGTGAATCTACAAGTTAAGCTAGTAGCCCATCTTGATATCACTTTTCCAATGGACATACTAGTAATTGATGTACCTGATGCATGGGGTATGATTTTATCTAGAAAATGGGTCGCTACTATGGGAGGTTGTATACATATGGACTTATCATACACAACCATCCCTTCCCATGACAAATCATCCATAAGACTTCTCAGGGAAAAGGAGAAGAAGATCCATGTTGAGGACCCTAAAGAACCCATGCATGAATTTATTTATCATGTAAGTGACATGGGGAGTTATGAAATATGTTCCAACTTTCTAACCGTTGTTAAAGAAAAATTCAAAGAAGAAAAAAATAATGAAGTCTAGAAAATGAACTTCAAAGGGGCACATTCTAGATCAGGAAAAGGAGCAAGAATTGTTCTAACTTCGCAACCAAAAAGTCATATTACTTTGCTTTTAGATTAGAATTTGATGCAACTAATAATATGGCATAGTATGAAGCAATCTTACTAGGATTATATATTTCTAAGGATATGGGAATCAAAATTTGAAATATCAATGGTGACTTTGACTTATTAATTCTCCAAGTTCAGAATAAGTATGAATGTAAGAGTGAGAGGTTAAGAAGATATAGAAATAAAATTTGGGATACCATGGAATTTTTTAGTGCAATAGACCTCATATCAATTCCTTGAGAGCATAATCGTTTAGCATATAAGTTGGCATTTTCATCTTCTACCCTTCAACCTTTAGAGTAATTGTTAAATGATCAGGGGAAATTGGAAATCAACTTCATACCATCAGTTCTAGATAATTTAGATCATTGACATGTATTCAGAGATGATAAACATATCTTAATATTTATTCATAATGTCCAAGATTTCTCAGGTTTCAATATCAATTATAAGGAAGAAGGGAAGGAATATACAAAGGTGGAAGATCCCATAAAGAATCTAGTTCCTAGGGGAATCGTTGCATTAGAGCATATCTTTGATAGATAGGACATGCATAAAAAGAAAAAATAAGTAATAAATCCTAGTGATTATATTGAAATAAATATTGGGATGGTTGAGGAGCCTAGATTGATAAAAATTGGAAAAGGAACCTCAAAAAAAGGAAGAAAATAATCAATAAGTCTTGTTCAAGACTATTAGGATGTGTTTGTTGTTAATATTATGAGATTAAATCATACAAAGAAGATGTGACTCAACAAACAATCAATATTAAAGATGACACTAAGCCTTTTCATCAAAAGTTAAGGAAATTAAATCGTATTTTGCCACCCTTGGTCCAAAAGGAACTTCAAAAGATGTTAGCTACTTGCATCATTGTACCAACAAGACATTCATATTGGTGTTCTAACTTAGTGGTTGTCCGAAAGAAGAATGGAGGGATAAGGTTGTGCATAGACTTTGGGAATTTTAACTTGGCATGTATTAAGGACAACTACCTTCTCCCTAACATGGAAACATTGCTACAAAGGGTCACAGGATCACAAATCATGTCCATGTTAGATGGTTTTTCTGGCTATAATCAAGTGTTGGTTAGAAAGGAGGATCAATATAAAACAACTTTCACAACACCATGGGGAACACCTTTGAATACTTAAGAATGACTTTACGCTTACTAAATGCAGGTGCCACTTTTCAGAGAGAAATGGATTTTTCCTTAAATAATTAACGGGAAAGATCATTGAGATATATCAGGATGAATTAATAACATTTTCCAAAAATAGATCAGATCACATAAGTCATCTGAGGCAAGTTTTTGAAATATTTCGCAAGTATGGCTTCTCACTTAATCCAGATAAGTCAGTATTGGGAGCTGATGAAGGAAAATTGTTGGGTCATATTATATCTAAAGATGGGTTAAAGATTGATCCAGAGAGAGTGGAAGCTATCAAAAGATTCCCTTTACCTCAAACCAAGAAATCCCTTCAATATTTCCTTGGTCAAATCAATTTTGTGAGAAGATTCATTCCAAACCTAACCGAGACTATAAAACCCATTCTTAAGATTTTAAAGAAATATGTTAAGTTTGAATGGACTGATGAAGGAAGAAAATCATTTAAAAGTATCAATGATTCAATTGGTATATCTCCTATATTAATTAGTCCTAATTAGTCTAAATATTTTCAAATATTTTCTTTTGCTTCAGAAGATACTATTGCAGGGGTATTGCTTCAGAAAAACAGTGAAGGACAAGAGAAACCCATTTCATTTATGAGTAAAAAATTACATAATTATGAGTTGAATTATACTATTATGGAAAAACAAGCATATTCCTTAGTGAAATCTCTTAAGCATTTCAAAGTTTATGTTGGATACTCAAAGATTGTGGGGTATGTCCCTCCCTCATGATTTTTTAGTAGGATTGCTTATAGACATTTTAGCTCAGTATAATTGTTTAGGAGTAAGGGAAACGTGGGTTTCCAAAATTGAGGAGTATGACTTAGAGATCAAATCCGCCAAACTCTTCAAATGTCAGGGTCTAGCTTAGATGTTAAGAGAGGGGAATGAACAAGATTTGAAATTGGTATGTCAGAATAGTCAACCAAGGCCAGTCATGTCTGTAGAACTTCATAGGTTAGAACAACATTAGTGGTATTCTGACATCATATTTTTCCTCCTTAACCTAACTTTCCCAAATCACTTGATAGGTTACAAAATAAGAGCATTAAGGTTAAGAGTTTATAATTATCGTATTATTCAAGATGGATTGGTGTGGAGGAACCCTGATGGGATGATACTTAGATGCAACAATGAGCTAGAATCTAAGAGACTCATGACCGAGTTTCATTCATTATTTTGTGGAGAGCATTTTGTAGCTAAAACCACCGCCCATAAAATCCTTAGAGCAGGGTCCTATTAGCCAACTATATTTTATGATGTTCATAAGATGGTTAGAGGTTGTGAGTAATGTCAGTTTTTTACAGGTAAGCAAAAGATTTCAGCTTTATCATTGCAGCCAGTAGTAGTTGAGGGCCCTTTTCAACAATGGGGGATTTATTTTATCGTTTAATTCAAAGATAATTCAAGTAAGGGATACACTTGGATTTTAATAGAGACCAATTATTTCACCAAGTGGGTAAAGTCTATACCCACCAAGTGGGAAACCGATAAGTCAGACATGGAATTCCTTGAAGACAAGATAATCACTAGATTCAGTATGTCTACCAAGATCACTAGTGATAATTCCAAATATTTTAGTTCAACATAGATTTCCTCCATTTGTTTCAAATGTGGCATTGTCTTGTCCCATTCATCTAATTATTATCCCCAAGGAAATGGCCTTTCTGATTCAAGTAATAAAAATTTCATGACCATCATTAAGAAAGCAGTGGGGGATAAAAAGAAATCATGGGACAGTAAAATAAGTTTTGAACTTTGGAATGATAGGATGACTAAGAAGAGTGCAACATGGAAAAGTCCTTTTGAGATTATTCATGGGATATATGTTGCTTTTTCTAATTCACCTAAAGCTTCCAATGTATTAGTTCCTTCATAGGTATGGAACAGATAAAGATGCAGTGCAAAACAAAATCGACTAGTTAATAGAATTGGATGATAACAAAAGGAAAGCATTTGATCAAAGTGTCATAAATCAGGAAAATATTAAGAAGGATTTTAATAAGTCTTCCAACGAAAGGGCCTTTCAGAAGGGTGACACAATATTATTGTGGGATAAATGGAAAGTGAAGCCAGGGAAGCATGAAAAAATTGTATTTTTTTGTTGGTTTTCATATACATGTGTTGTCGATGTTATTTTTGGCGAGACACTTGTGATGTAGGCTACATATTCTAGATTCTCACATGCTCTCATTTAATAAATATCAAGAACACGTCCTGATATGGAGCCAATGTTATGCACCAAGTTTCACTAGGATGGACTTGAAGTTGAGCTGCCAAAATTGAACAAGATACTTGTTCAAATTCAGAGTTCAAAATTCCATCCAACCAATATGGCCACCTTTCTTCTTCTTCTTCTTCTTTATACTGAATTTCCATACCCATGTGGGGAATTGTAATAACATGAGTTTAGCATGATGAAATTGTGAAAGGATTATCCTCCTAAGAATTTATCATGAGTGCATTACTCTAGAGTGTTTGTTTTACTTATTAAATATTTCTTGCTTGAAATTTTTAAGCGAGTTATAATTTTTGATCTTTTTCACTCATTTCCTCCAAAGTTGGAGTGTGCACTGATGATAAGGCCTCATATTGTTTTTATAAGTCTAGATTATAATGTATATTACCATGCTAGTCACCATTTTTTATTCACATTGAAATTTCGCTAAGTGCACCCTAGTATTTTTTAATGTTTTTAGTCAATACAAAATTTCCCACAAATCAGGATATTTTAATTTTAATAGATGGATAAGTTGAAGAAGTAGTACTAGGAGGAATTATATGCCTTGGGGGTATTCATTTTCACACTAATATTACACATTTTACATAAGTATTACCTTTTTTAGGGTAAAAGGTGATTATTTAATCACAAAAAAATCATTTTCTATCAAAAACATCAATAAAAGGCAAAAAATAAATAAAAAATCAGCAAGCCTTTAATTGAGGAAACATGTAAGAGACATGTTTCTCCCTTGAATTGAATCTAAATCCTATGTGTAGAGCTCACTAGACATAAGGAGATTTATTTCATTTAGTTTTGCACACACCTCGATAAAGGTCACACCTCTCCCTTGAGGTGGCACATTCCCAAGTGAGGGCATCAATCCCAAGGATTGGATAACCCTCTTCTTCACCAAAATTAATGAGGTGGCATGACACCATTCTTACTTACCTTGAGATGTGTCAATATCACTTCCTCTTGACACTCACCCTCCCTCGTGCAATTTTCCCTCAACAAGTGTCACACACCCTTGCATTGGGATTCACACCCTCTAGGATATATAAACATGTTTCCCGTCCTCATTGGTTTAGTTGGAGATTTGGGGAAAGAACTTGTGATTATAATGCTATTTATATACTCTTTTCAAGATTGAATAAATAAATACTTTGTAGGTCCATGGTGATTGTGGCCAATGTGTGGATGCTTGGATTTTATGCTTAAATATTGAAGTGGCTTGTGTATTTGCTTTAATTTTGTACATCTATTCTATTTAAGGTCTTTGAAGGCGTGATATAAAAATATAGGGTGATATATATCCAAAGAGTTTTTCTTTTACATTTTTATATATTTCTACATCTAGAGATTTCAAATTAGCATGCTTTTTGAATGAACTAATATGCTTGTTTGAGTCTCTTTTGTAGGGAATGCCTTTTCTAACAGAGTGTTTGCAAAGTTTAAGAAAATTTTGATAAGTTGCCAAAGCTTGGAGACTCATCCTTCACTTTTTCCAAGGATTTTATGAACAAGAATCCCTCTCTCTTTCACCAAAGGACCCCATAGCCCAAAGGATTCAAGGCTTGATCAACTTCTCTCTCTCTCTCTCTCTCTCTCTCTCTCTCTCTCTCTCTCTCTCAAATTCTTGTCAAAATTCTATTTTCTATTGGTTGCTTGTTTGCATGAAATATCTTATATATTAAATCTAATTCTAAATATAATATATAGATTTTCATGCAAATATTAGTTAGATCTATTTCTCAATTTTAAAGTTTTATCTTAAAGTTTAGATCTAGCATATGAAAGATTACTTTTAACAAGTTTTTTCTCCAAATTTCAAAGGGCTAAAAACTAACTTCTTTCAAGTACTTTCATTTCAATATTTGGTAAATTTAAGTACCATTATTTTTATGTTCTAAAACAGAAAACCAAAGACCCTAAGGAGGAAATCTTCTTAGCATGTTTTCCTTGGTTCATTTTGGTTAGTTTAGCATAAGTTTTACTTAGTAATTTTTGGAATTTTTTTTTGTACATTGTCTAACCATTTTGCAGGTGCTTCCTAAGTATTTTGGAGCATATTTTATCATATATAGCTTGATTGTTTTTTCATATTTGAGGACATAAAAGTGGATATTTTGATGAAATTCCAATATTTAGACTATCCAGAACCCTCCAAGAGCATCCTTTCATCAATAAACCTTCAAAAAATTGTAAGTTGTAAAGACTTGTGATCCCCCTTAATGAATGATCATAAATCATCCTAAAAAAAGATTGTTGTAACTGAGATTAATAAAATCAGTGGGATACATAGTTCCCACTCTTTAATACCCCCTAGGGGGAACAATGTCTTTTTGCGTGATTGGATTTTTTTGGTCCATTTTACTTATGCTCTCAAATATCACTTAAGATAAAGTAAACCTTAAAATCAATCACAGAACTGAATAACATTAGTTTAGTTTCTATTTCTTAGATTAATTTAGTCAGATTTCAATTTCATAGATTAGCATAGATTATATTTCATTTTTTTCAATTTACTTTAATATTTCAATTTGGAAATAAACCATCCTGTCAACTTCCCCTATTATTTCTATGACCCCTTGCGATCTTAGCTCGATCTGGGGGAACCATCATAACGAGGACTGGTTAGTACAGAATAGTTTAATAGGACAATCCATTAGTTGCTATTACTCAGTTGTAAAATGAAAATATTTTGTGTGTGAAGTCAGACGAGCCTTCTCATAACTTATTTCTCCCTTGTTGTACATCTGAAATTATCTTGAACTTGTGTGTGAATTCAAAGGGATATCCTCCCTGTTGGACCTCCTGCATAGTTCAACATCCAATATGAGGGATAACCTCTAAGGGGCCACACCTAGATTAGATTTGCTTTATTTTTCTCACTTTTCACACATATCACATAGTGGATTGCATTCACAACAACCACTTGACTTAACAAAACTCATACTAAAATTTAAAAGAGCACTTGCAATACAATCTCTATTTCGGTAGCATTACATACATTTTGCAATCTTTACATTATTGACATTGGTCTACATTTCAACATTTTCTTATCATCTCCTTTCAATCACTTGTAATTTTTTTTTCAAGTTATATCATTTACATGAAAGTATCTTGTATGCTTTATTTTTCCAGTATAAACAATTTCCTTTGATGTGTCATATATGCTTCTAGTTTAGAGTTATTTGTATTTTGCTCTTATTTTCAATAAACTCCCATATTTCATTTTGTACATAGCTTATTTCAAACCTTAGCTTGTTTTATTAGGAACTATCCCCTTGGCTTCGTTAGGATTTTTACTAGAGGGAGGAGTTGAGGATCAGGTGACAACACCTCGCATCAATACTTTCTCGTAAAGACATACCTAGTGGATTGAAGGTTTCTTCCATGTTACATGAGGTGCGTATGAAGACGACAATAAAACCCACATGAAAGTGTAGCGTCGTACACAAGTTTCCATGCAGTCCTTTCATACATGTACGCTAGTTTTGGTGGAGATAATCGCGTATGTATATGGGTTTATATAAGGAAAGGTGCATACACATCGAAAAGCATGTAGTTCTGGTTCATACAATAGGTCGGGCTTTGCCAGGTTTGTCTGGAGTTGTATTTCTCTTAGTGGGCCATTATCCTTATTATAGGAGCCTTGATTTTAGCATAATAAAATCATTCTCAGCACAGGTTTTCCCTTCGAGGTTTTTCCATAGGTATCTACCCATAAATATTGTTATTTTTGTGTGCATAATTTGGTTTCCAATTTTTTTCTTCTTCTAGATTTATTGAGTTGAAAATTTTCAGTAGTGTATTTTTGTTTTGTGAGTTGCTAATCTAATTACAGTACGGAAATCACTAGATAACAAAGTACCCAGGTTTCATAGTAAGATAAATTTCAATTCCACCCATTTCCTAGAAGGTGTGATGTGTATTATTTTGAGAATTTACTTGGACTTATTTTGTGAAGAATATTTTCAACCAACTTTATGCTCAGAATTTGATGAAGATGAGACCATGATTTGTCTAGGACAATAATTTTATGAAAAACGTTTATAGCCTTCTTCTTTATCATATTGATATATCATCGAAGATGTGGTGGGGAATTATGTTTCTGGCCCAAATTATGTATGAAGAATTTTTTTTTCTAGAATCTAAATAGAGGTTGGAGACTTTAAGAAGAACATTAACATCCCATTTTTCATTCATCTTTTCCTTGAGTGATTATCATACATCCTTCATATTTTTATTCATTCCATCCCAAGTCTTTGGGAGTGATGGAAGTTAATATATCCATTCTTTGAATCCTTTGAGTCATCCTTATGATCCTTCACCTTATCACAACCCCATCCAGAGATGGGTAGAACAAGCATGTGGGGACAAATGTTTTCATGGTTTTGTCCCTCCTTCTCACCCTGATGATTTTGATTTTATGTTTGGTTATGTTATGATGATCATCCCAACTCATGATTATTTTGTGCTTGATATAGTTTTGCTCATAACTAAGAAAATGGGTAGGATTTTTGACTTAGATGAAATGCTAGGATGGATTCACTAGTTCTATGATTATACCTAGTTTCTCTATTGTCATGTAGAGAAGGATAAATAGGTCATGTGTTCTTGATTTATTGCAGTATTTTCCTTTTATTGACATTATTCATTACTTTAACATGAATTCATCTTAACTTATCATTTATATGAAAAATAAAAATGATATATTGCTGAAAATGAAAAAATATTCCTTCTCGCATGGTTTTATATTTTCATAAACCAAGGTGGATAACATCCCCCTGCCTTATAATACTAACATGTGAATGTTAGAATGTAGCAGGAAGTGTTAGAGTGATGTAGGTTGCAGGTCTTGGACTACCAGATATGCGGAGGTCCTCATGTGCTCTACGGTGAGAACATGTCCCCATGGCAGAGCTAGATTCTAGCCCCTCCTACATAGGGGTAACTAGAGGAGATCACGTCTCATGGCCCACAATGGATACAATGATTTCAATGATGATGATGATCAAAATGTACATAGATTATCCTAGTAGCCTCCTCAGATGCCTCTTCTTATTTAGCATGGCTCAACACGCTCAATCGACAAGGCTCATTGGGAGATGGTGTTCCGACACATTATGAGATACATTAGTCCTTATTTCATATAAAGTATCATATTTAATACAATGGGAATTTGAGTAATGATCATAAGTTGAAATTGGATAATGAGTCATGAGATCAAAAGTTATGCTTTTTTACTTGTTTCACCTTGGTGGAAATCCTAAGCATCCTAGTCCCATGTTGTCACTCTTAGGGAAAAGGGGTACAAACAGTGGTTCCTTGAAAGGGTAGCGTACGATTCTTGATCATAATTACCACTTTTACATCCTTGATCCTTTCATTTTCCCACTATTTTGTTAATGTGGTTACATTTACACCAAAAGGACATGTACCTCATTCTCTTATGAGAAGAAGGGGTTAAAGGCCCACAGATAGATTGCAGTTGGAGCCTGGATGATATAAAGAAAGAAATAGAATAACAGGGACATTTAAGATCCATGGTCCATAATTGAGCTCTACCCCCTCATTAATGGTTATCTCCCCTAGTCCTAATGCGAATAAACACATTCATCAATCAAAATGGACTTGAATATATCCCAAATAAAAAATCAAAGGAAATGTTGAGCTTGAAACCTTTTTAAGGGGACCTGCAAATCAAATAAAATAAAGAAAATGGAAAATAAGGGGTTTGGAATGAAAAACGTTCCGAGGAAAGGGTAACTCAATCTCCAAGTGCACCCTCTACAATGGCACTCATGGAGATGAGCCCATACATTGCCTTGCATGTTAATCACCCCATGTTGAGAAGTAAACTCCATGACTACCTCACATTCATTACATATCTCTAATGGGTTATTATAAGAAATATATCTCTACGTACTGACACACCTAATAGGTTCCTTTGATGACCGTCCCATACCTAAACTTTCCAAGTTGTGTAAAGTCTTGAGCTTGTGTGAAGTTTGAAGGGGATAACAAATGAGAGTTGTTCATTTGGGTTTTTGTATTGATATATGGATTAATTATAAGGACTATTTCCCCTTGTGATTGTTCTTTTACTTCATTTCATGATTTTGAATGACTTGGGTGCACCTAACATGGTCTCTGGAGGACGTCCCTATGATTTCACCCAAGAAGTTGTTCCTTTTCATGCATATATGGAACATGTGATGCAAATAATTGGAGAATTTCATGACTTGTAACACTTACATACATCCTCTCACACCTACTGGACCCTGGATGATAGACATATGAGCTATCATTTTTTAAATATGATCATTTTGAAAAATAGATGGGAAGGAAGCCCACACTCTGGAAAATGCGCCCCAAAGATTTTTTAGGCTTTGGATGGAGGATGTTTCTCTTTGAGATGGTTGGGAACCCCTTGGAGAGTTCATGAGACTCCTTTCCACCTTGAACACTGGCCTTTTCCAACCCAAACGTTGAGCTCCTTGATGATGACATCATGCACTAGGGTTTCTTGATGACGTTGGGGCTTTCTTTCCATTGAGACACTATTGGATGGTTTTGTCCTTGATGATGTGACAGGACCCTTAATGAGGAGACACGACCTTACACCTTGCTTGCACTATTTGATGATGACACGTGGCCTTGAGAAGCTTTTTTAACCCTCATAGAGCATGACATCACCCACACATGTGACTTTGGAGGGCACATTTTGGATTATTAGCATGTTTTTACATTGTTGGAGGATATTTGAGGGGTTAGACCCACTTGTATCATGGATTATTATTGTTTTAAATCATTATGTGGACATATGCACTAGGGTTGCCTCATATAAAGATGTTAGTAGTCATTTTTGAATCAAACACAACTCACTCTTGTGTGAGATCATTACTACTTGTTCTCTCTTATCTCTTTTTCACCCTAGTCTACTTGTACACACCCTTGGAGCATGATCTTGAGGATGTATTCTCTTTTTTTGGATGGATGAATGTTGAGCTAGGGTTTCTCTTAGATAGAGAGTTGATTGGCTAAGTTTTCTTTATCAAGTTTAAGTGTTGTTGCATGGTAAACTATTGTAAATGCTATTTGCTATTGAATGTTACCCTTTTCTTGTTGACACCATAGGAGTAATCATAAGTCTTTATCCCCCTCTCTATTTCCATCTCTCAAATTTGTTGAAGCATTTAAAAAACTAGTTCTAGGGATCATAAGTATTTATCCCCCTAGGGTTATTCATTTGATAACTCAAGATTCTAAGGTCCATAAGCGTTTTCACTTTAGGAAATTTGATTTAGTTCACTTGGATCAAGAAATAGGCATTTTTTAGGAAGGAAAATAGCACTAAGGTCCATAAGTATTTGTACCTTACGGTTTGTTTTCTTGCAAGGTTTGATCCTAGGTCCAAAAGTATTTTCACCTGGGGTTTCAAATATTCATTCTTCTTGGACATATATGTCCAAATTCAAGGTGTGACTCGACTTGATTCTCCCAAAGAGATAAAAAAACACTAGTCTTGACCTCAAAAAGTGACCTTAAAACACAAACCTTTAAACTTTATCTTAAAGCAACTTGGTGGTTAGATAGCCAACTATCCTCACCCTAAATCTAATCCAATGCTTGGAAAACTTGGTAATTTATTTTTTGTTGTTATAAATTTTTGCTCCATCCATTAGGGCTGATTTAGATTGCTGATAAATTACTTAATATTGTGGTTTAAGAAGACTAAATTCGCTGTAGAATACTTGGATCATATTCCACTCATTAAGTGCTATATTTTAAGATTTTATTGGCAATTTTAGGGCTATTTTCTTCTTGTTGTTATAAATATTCATTGCTGGAATAAAATGTTAGATATTGCAGAAAATGATTGAAGAAACCCTCTTTTCATTGATAGCTAGTGTATGTGATCATTTCTTTCATTTATAAACTTGTTAATCACTGAAATCTCTCGTATATCTTCAATCAATCAATTGTAATTATCTTGTCTTGTTTCAACATTTCCCTTAAACCTAGCCTATCATTTCAAGTGACCAAGATAGGGTCTCGTAGACTTGTCTCCAACTTGCTATAGGATCTCTTGATGTCACAAGGGAAACCTACCTTGTGTTGGATCTTCATCCATCACTAAAATGAGGGAAATAATTGTCTAGGTGAAAGTGACAAATATTCTTAATTTTTACACAAGTTTGGTGTCTTGTGAAAGGAATTCCACAAGTACAAATCCTATGATAACACTTGCCATACCTAAACTTGGCAAATTGCATAAAGTATTAAGCTAGTGTGAATTTGAATGTACTTAATGTGAATTGCTTACATGGATTTTGTATTAAACTATGAATTACCTTTTATGATTCTAATGACCCTTGTATCCATAATGGTTGACCTTACTTGATTCTTTGATCCTTTTCTTGATGATGATGCACCCCTTGAGATGGTCCTTTGCCTTTGGAGGATGTTTTGATTTCTTCCACATTTCATGGAGGATGTTTCACATTGTATCGAGGTCGTTGCACTCTTGATGATGAGCATTGCGTAATATGATGACTG
>SNQJ01S0165397.1:3705-21094 GCA_010110895.2 Picea sitchensis | reverse complement strand
AGTGATTACCTGGATATGAAGAACCAACCAACCTACTTGTTTTGGCATCAGAAGGTGTTGAAGAAGAGAATAGTATTGTGGCCTAATGACCTCTTGAAACCAAATTTCAATGTAATCTTGATGTTCATCAACAATAATTTATGTGCTATCCTTCACCATGCTATGCAGATCCTCTTATTCTATATGATTGATTTCTGAAGTACATAAAGGATCTGCTAAGATGGATGTTGAGAACTCCTCAATCTCAAGTCTTAGTGATTTCTCTCCACCGGATGTAGTCCATAATTTTTCATCTTCCTTTGCAGTTTGGCAAGGAAAATCATTTTGTAGCTCATAGGACCTTGATTCTTCTAATATTTACAGAGAGGTAGATAAGTTCTTGACTATTGTCAAGATGTGTTCTTCCTGAAAAGAAGAGATCACAACTGCTGCTAGGATTTGAGAGAGTCCTCTAAAACTAATGGTCACCTTCGAATCTATTATGTTGGTTGATGGGTCCTACCTCACACAGGGGTTGGTGTCTAGGGTTTAAAACATCCAAAAGTTTTTTTATTATTATAGACTTTTTTTAAGTTTTTAATCACAACTACCTAAAAGATGAAAGACGTATTTAAAGCAGATTTTTGCAAACCAAACACACCATGCTTGCATAAAATAAATCACACGTACAGGAAAGAAATCAAAGCATAAAATAAAATACGATTGCAGGAATGAAATCAAACTCACACGTGTAAAAAAGTAAACACACTGGAAGGAAAATTAAACACACTTTGCAAAAGGGAAGCACACTTGCATGAAAGAAATAAAACTTGCATAAAAGAAATAAAAGAAAACACTCTTGCAATAAAATAAGCACATTGGAAGGAAAACTAAATTGCGGGAAATTAAACACACTGTGCAGGAAAGAAAGCACTCTTGCGGGAAAGTAAATTGCAGGAAAGTAAACAAACTGAGAAAAGTAAGAAAACTTGCAGAAAAAGTAAACACTCTTGTGGAAAGGGAACAACAAGGCTTTGGAGTGACCCATTAAAATGGATGCGCAGGTTCTTACCTCTCATCTTAAAGTTTCCCCTCCCCCTTGTTTTGTAATTAAAGGAAACCTACCTACCTAATATCTAATCCCTTTTAGCACCTCCCCGACAATGGCGCCAAAAATGTCGAGTAAAATATATGCTATCTATTTTGACATTAAATTGTTAACCCAGGGATCATAAGCTTCGAGGTGCCAACATTGTAGATGCATGTCTAGAGACATAATCTAGCCTAGCCTAGCCTAATCTAATCTAATGCCAATAAACTCAAATAATGAAGAGCTTTAAGAAATTCTAGAAATATGAACTCTATATGACCTAAGTAACCTTAAACAATCTAGGACTATGAACTATCTCTAAATAATAAAATAACAAGAAATCTATTTCAAAGTTATCTATTCAATCTCCTTTTAAGAAAACAAAAAGTAAGTTATTTCTGGATTATTTGACCTATCTATCTCTGAGTGAACAAGTAAATAAGAAAGTAAGTAACTAATCTATATATCTCTGAATGAACAAGCAAGTAAGTAATTACTCTATCAAAACTATCTTTGACAAGTGAACTATATACTTAAAGAAACTCACAACTATTTATATCCTACAAAGAATAAACATTAATTCAAGCAAATACACAAACTCATAACTAACACTAATTATAAATTCTAATTCTAATTCGTAACTAAAATAAAATTGAAAATACTCTGTATAGAAATCTACAAACTTAAAACTAATTCAAGAAAAGCTATAAACTCATAATTTAATTCTTAATTCAAATTCATATTTAGAATGACAATAAAAAGATTGTGTGCAAATCTATAACTCTTCACTAATTCTAATTAGCAATTAGAACTCAAATCCATAATTGAGATTTTATAATCTAAATTAAATTAATCCTATCATTAAAACTCAGATTTCAAACTAGAATGCTTTTAGAAACATAACCCCAAAATCTATTTCTATCCTAGAATACTAAAGCAAGATTAATGAACCAAATAGATCTATGAAAACATAACTAAACTGATAATTAGATTTAGCTTGATTACAACTATTAATCCATCGAAGCTTGCAACCGATCCTAAATTAAAACCATGTTTACACTAATCCTTTGTCTAAATAATACTCTGTTTAATTTGCAGAAACCAATTTAAAAATTCAATACATCATCTAATTTAGTAGCATGTAGGACAATTGCTAAGAAATAAGAAACACAGCATGACAAATAACCAGCTCCTATAAAAAATCTGCAATTTAAAGAAAGATGAATTAGACAAGCAAATTACAATTAGCATGCACAGTAACTAAAACTAAATGATACATACAGCAAAGAAACAATGTAAATTCTAACTAGGAAAATGAAACACACGATATATCTATCTATACAGCCATCCAGACCACTAGTGGGCCCCCCAGCAGGTCGTGGCTACTCTTCAACGGAAAAATGCAAGATTAACTCAACATGATTTTGTCATTAATTAAAAACGCAGTCTGGAATACAAGTTTGCAGAGAAAAATGTTTGAATTACACAACAAAATTCTTCCTAAAAAGTTTGTCCATGGTTTTGCCACTGTTGGTGGTATTTATAGGTGAATTACAGTTCAATAGGCCGACCACTGGAAGGGTCAACCTCCTCTAAAAATGGTAAATCCATTAAATGTGCTCTAACATCTTTGGCTTCTAGAAAATTCGTGAGCCACTCAACGATCATCATAACCACCCAATCTGAGATGTCATGAGCTTTATAGCTAGAGGCCACGAGCGGGCACAAAACCAAGATCATTGATTCGTCCACCACAGGCCACCATTGCACCAAACTCCTCTACGCTTCGAGTGTTAGATCGCGTGTCGGATGGAGTGTCAGATGTCAAATCAAAAACCATGAATTGCTCTCAATCCATCCACAATTTTAGGAAACGGCTCGCAATGGACCAGATTGGTCATATTACGCATAAAACCCATGTGTCGTATTTATTTTATTCCACTTCATTCTCCCATAAATTAATATTGAAGTTCATTGTCTGTAATAGTGTCGGATGAAGGTCCGTATGGAGGATCGGATCACAATTTTGACCTGATATAAATCCATGATGAATCGAAATAAAATCCTTTGAAAACTCCTTCAAAATGGTTAATAGCATATATAATATCGGTGCAAAAAGGATTGAACCATCACAATAAAACAATCAAAATATGATCCAAACATTACCCCCACACCTAAGGATTTGCAAGTCCCATTTCAAACAAAAATGAATCACCGAACATGACTAGACTTTCTAAGGAGGGGGTGGATTATCTTTAGAAGCTTCTCCCTCTTGTCCTGAAGACTTTGTCTTGGCCCTCTTACGATGTTTCAATTTTTCCTGAAGGTTATGATTGTCATTGGTCATTTGATCAACCAATCATTGGAGAGATTTCACTTTTTCTTGCAATACCACATTGTCATAATGGAGATACCTATCCATAGTCTTTCACTCTTCCAACTGTTGAAGAAAATGAGCATTTGCTTGTTGTAATTTTTCGATAACTAGAGTATGATCAGATGTTTCATAGGAGGGCTTGGATCCCTTGATGGATGTAGAGGGTATATCAACTTTGGAAGCTGGTGTAGGCATCTGTGAGGTAGGAGTAACAGATTTCTTGTGAGAGGGAATAGGGTCAGATTTTACTTCTCTAACGAGCTCCAACTCTTCAGCAGAAACTTCTGTGAGTCGTTTATGGGGACTTTCATGATCAAAAGATACTTGGATAGGCTCTGAAGTGCTTAGGGTTTTTATATTAGGGTTTCCACTTTCACTTCGGGTAATTTTTCGAAAAGATTCCCCTTTGAACCGATTGGATCCTCTTCTATTTGTAGGGACTACAGGGAAATATTGATGAATTGCCTCTTGTAACTTCTTGGATTGAGGATCAAGAGGTGTTGAGGGCATTGGTGAATTATCATCGGGCTTCTTAATTTTCTTACCAGATGAGGCTACAGGGGAATCAAGAGTTTCATTGGCGAGTTTGAATTTGAATGGTTTGTACTTTGGAGGTAAAACAAATCGTCTAATAAATTAGATCAATGTCCAAGTCTTTGACTTGGACATTTGATCATAAAAATGCACTAAAAAATTTTAATTCAATTATTAACACGAATTTTGAACAATATACCATTCAATCCATCGAACTTATCATTGCACATGTGTATCAATTCGAATTATTATTTCTACATGCAATCATGGTCATTTACAGTGTATACATACCTCATTTGATCCTCCATATGGTGCTTCATATGGTATTCCTGTGCAAGTAGAAATTATCCCCATTATAATGGACATTCACCCATAGCACTTAGCTTGGGCAATTTCTGACAGTCATGGTGAACAGGAGCAAGGACATGATAAGTGTGAATAAGATGATCCATTGTTAATTTCCTTTTCATCATTCTTGTAACATTATAAAACAACTTGTTCCTCTATTCATATGTGTGTAACACAAATTTGTAGTGAGTTTAACAATGTGTTATGGATCTGTAATTGTCACAAAGAACCAGTTAAGCAGTCTTCCAAAAAATAAAAAATAAAAATGCACAACAGACTTATAACACACAGTGATGTCATCGGGATAGAATTTATCATTTTAATAAAAACAACTACTGATATAATAGCCCAAAGTATCATAAAAACAATATGATAGCATTTTTAACAGAGATTCTACCTCCTATTCTCATGGATTATAATATAGATGGGAAGTGTTTATCATTTGTCATCTCAGGAAAGCCCTCCCCCACTCCTAAGTATTATGAAACCTCACAATCAAAAATATAGGGAACCAAACAATTCTCCCAATAGCCTAAGATTTATAGCTTGTTAAGTGTAGAGATCAATTTCACATATCAGTCTGACGAAACGGTTAGAATGTGGCCCCACCTATAGGATAAAAAATACTACATATAGTTAAGAAGAGGTAGGCGAGAGAGTCTTAAGATAGTCTTAAATTTAGTTCCCAATGGCATATTTATGGAGTTCATTCACCTTAGCTTAACCATGCATACTTCTTGTCAGCTTTGTCTACAAGTAATGTCATACATCAGGACAAGATTAATATTTAGGAATTTTATTTGTTATTTTTTTTTGTTATGTTATCATCCTCGCTCGGTAGAATGCCCCGCTGCCAGCAAGCTTGTCCAGTACTCTGACGGGTTTACCTAGTCATACCACATGCGAGTACCCGTTTCCCGCAGACCTATTCACTATCTGAGCAAGTTAGCCTCTTACACCCTCAAAGACTAATCGACCATCTTTTAAGATTTTAATATAAATATTGCTTTGTGCAAGAAGATGGGGAGACATCTCTGGAAAAAAAAATTCTCTTTCTTTTTTAGAATTGGATGGTATTTATGTTAGAGGATGAATCTCCTTTATGTATTCCTTGGAGATTGTCTTGATGTAAGGGGTACTTAAGTGGGTGTAGCCTATCTAAAGATATGGTATAATCAAACATTTTTAGTGTGTAGTGGATGGTACCATTGGGAAAGAAGATAAATGTATATTTAGGCTCAACTCACTTTCTTCTTTTTTAAGTTATTGTGATGTTTCCATGGCTAACCGCTAATCAAACCTCCTTGTTACTCTTTAATAAATCTAGTTTACTCACTTACTCATGGTTCTTGGGGAAACTGTACGAGTAACCTCTAAGTTTTATAGTCAATGTATCACTTCCTTATATCCTCTAGTGGTGGAGGTTAAGAGCAACTGCCATTAAAGATGCCTTGAGAAAAAGAAGATGGAAATCTTTGCAAAATTGTGGCTAGTTACCGCAAGTCATTATTCAATTGATGCTTAGCAGACAACAAGGTTCAAATAAATCAATATTTTTGAAGGAAGTTACTACTTCCCTTTTTGTCTCCTTGAAATTGTCCACTTGTGGTGAAATAAATACCTGCAGAGATATCTAAAACCGTTTGTCAAAAACCACACTCTAAAATATCAAAAACTGATGAGATTAATGAGATCAAGTCAGATGAACATGTATCTCATAGTTCTTTTATTAAAAAGAAAATGTAAAATGAGGTTTCATTAGACTTTACGCTAAGCTAACAACATACAGTTTTTATTTAATATCCTACTCTACCTAAAAAAAAAGGAAAATCGTTATTCAAGTGTAAGAAATTTTCCAATGTAACCATGTGCGAAGCAAGAAAAGAAACATACCCATATCCGCATATGAAAAATTTACCATGGTGATTACCTAGATATGAAGAACCAACCAACCTACTTGTTTTGGCATCAGAAGGTGTTGAAGAAGAGAATAATATTGTGCCATAATGACTTCTTGAAACCAAATTTCAATGTAATCTTGACATTCGTCAATAGTAATTTATGTGCTCGCCTTCATCATGCTATGAAAATCCTCTTCTTCTAGATGATTTATTTCTGAAGTACATAAAGGATCTTCTGAGATGGATGTTGAGAACTCCTCAATCTCAGGTCTTAGTGATTTCTCTCCGCCGGATGTAGTCCATAATTTTTCATCTTCCTTTGTAGTTTGGCAAGGAAAATCATTTTGTAGCTCATAGGACCTTGATTCTTCTAATATTTCTGGAGAGGTAGACAAGTTCTTGACTATTGTCAAGATGTGTTCTTCCTGAAAAGAAGAGATCCCAATTGTTGCTAGGATTTGAGAGAGTCCTCCCAAACTAATGGTCACCTTTGAATCCATTTTGTTGGTTGATGGGTCCTACCTCACACAAGGGTTAGTGTCTAGGGTTTAAAACATGCAAAAGTTTTTATTATTATTATAGATTTTTTTAAGTTTTTAATCACAACTACATAAAAGATGAAAGACATATTTAAATTAGATTTGCACAAACCAAACACACCACGCTTGCATAAAATAAATCACACATATAGGAAAGAAATCAAAGCATAAAATAAAATAGGATTGCAGGAATGAAATCAAACTCACACATGTATGAAAGTAAACATACTGGATGGAAAAATAAACACACTTTGCGAAAGGGAAGCACACTTGCATGAAAGAAATAAAACTTGCATAAAAGAAATAAAAGAAAACACTCTTGCAGTAAAATAAGCACACTGGAAGGAAAACTAAATTGTGGGAAAGTAAACACACTCTACAGGAAAGAAAGCAGGCTTGAGGGAAAGTAAAAATTGCAGGAAAGTAAACAAACTGAGAAAAGTAAACAAACTAAGAAAAGTAAACAAACTAAGAAAAGTAAGAAAACTTGCAGAAAATGTAAACACTCTTGCGAAAAGGGAACAACAAGGCTTTGGAGAGACCCATTAAAATGGATGCGCAGGTTCTTACCTCTCGTCTTAAAGTTCCTCCTCCCCCTTGTTGTGTAATTAAAGGAAACCTACCTACCTAAGATCTAATCCCTTTTAGCACATCCCCGATAATGACGCCAAAAATGTCTTGTAAAATATATGCTATCTATTTCGACATTAAATTGTCAACCTGGGGCTCGTAAGCTTCGAGGTGCCAACACTATGTATGCAGGTCTAGAGATCTAATCTATCCTAGCCTAGCCTAATCTAATCTAATGCCAATAAACTCAAATAATGAAGAGCTTTAAGAAATTATAGAATTATGAACTCTATATGACCTAAGTAACCTTAAACAATCTAGGACTATGAACTATCTCTAAATAAGAAAATAACAAGAAATCTGTTTCAAAGCTATCTATTCAATGTCTTTTTAAGCAAACAACAAGTAAGCTATTTCTGGATTATTTGACCTATCTATCTCTAAGTGAACAAGTAAATAAGCAAGTAAGTAACTAATCTATCTATCTCTGAATGAACAAGCAAGTAAGCAATTACTCTATCAAAACTATATTTGACAAGTGAACTCTATTCTTTAATAAACTCACAACTATTTCTATCCTACAAAGAATAAACATTAATTCAAGCAAATACACAAACTCATAACTAACACTAATTAGAAATTCAAATTCAAATTTGTAACTAAAATAACATTGAAAATACTCCGTATAGAAATCTACAAACTTAAAACTAATTCAAGCAAAGCTATAAACTCATAAACTCATAATTTAATTCTTAATTAAAAATCTTAATTCAAATTCATATTTAGAATGACAATAAAAACACTATGTGAAAATCTATAACTCTTGACTAATTCTAATTAGAAATTACAACTCAAATCCATAATTGAGATTTTATAATATAAACTAAATTAATCATATCATTAAAACTCAGATTTCAAACTAGAATGTTTTTAGAAACATAACCCCAAAATCTATTTATATCCTAGCATACTAAAGCAAGATTAATGAACCAAAAATATCTATGAAAACATAACTGAACTGATAATTAGATTTATATTGATTACAACTAATAAAACTTGCAGCTATTAATCCATCGAAGCTTGCAATCGATCCTAAATTAAAACTATGTTTACACTAATCCTCTGTCTAAATAATACTATGTTTTAATTTGCAGAAACCAATTTAAAACTTCAATACATAATCTAAGTTAGTAACCTGCATGAAAATTTCTAAGAAATAAGAAACATGGCATGACAAATAACCAGCTCCTATAAGCAGTCTGCAATTTAAAGAAAGACGAATTAGACAAGCAAATTGCAATTAGCATGCACAATAATTAAAACTCAAAGATACATACAACAAATAAACAATGTAAATTCTAACTAGGCAAATGAAACACGTTAGATATCTATGTATACATTCACCCAGACCACTGGTGGCCCCCCCAGCAGGTCGTGGCTACTCTTCAACAACAAAACGCGGGCTTAACTAAACGTGATTCTGTCATTAATTAAAAACGCAGTATGGAATACAAGTTTGCAGAGAAAAATGTATGAATTACACGACAAAATGCTTCTTAAAAATTATGTTTGTAGTCTTTCCACTGCTAGTGGTATTTATAGGTGAATTATAGTTTGCGATGTCAACCAATGGAAGGGTCGACCTCCTCTAAAAATGGAAAATCCATTAAATGCGCTCTAACAGCTTTGGCTTCTAGAAAATCTGTGAGCCACTCAATGATCAGCATAACCACCCAATCTGATATGTCATGATCTATGTAGCTGGAGGCCACAAGGGGGCAGAAAACCCAGATCGTCGATTCGTCCACCACAGACCGCTAATGCACCAACCGCCAACTCCTCTGCGCTCCGAGTGTTGGATCGTGTGCCAGATGGAGTGTTGGATGTTGAATAAAAAACCACAAATTGCTCTCAATCCATCCACAATTTTAGGAAACGACATGCACTGGACTTGATTGGGAATATTACACACAAAACCCATGTGCAGGATTTGTTTGATTCCGCTTCATTCTCCCACAAATTAAGATTGAAGTTCGTTTCCTGTAATAGTGTTAGATGAAGGTCTAGATGGAGGATCAGATCACAATTCCAACCTGATATAAATCCATGATGAATCGATATAAAATCCTTTGAAAACTCCTTCAAAATGGTTAATATCATATATAATATCGGTGCAAAAAGGATTCAACCATCGCAATAAAACAATTAAAATACAAGCCCAACACAGCTTTTACATTGATTATTTCCATTATTTTCTTGAGTCTTAGATTGTAGTACTTATATATTTGTTTTTCATGAGTACCCAACAAATATGCCTTCATCCACCCGGGAATCAAATTTTCCAATCTTCTTGTCTTCCCTTTTTATGTAACACTTTCTTCCAAACACTCTAAAGTGTTTGACATTGGTCGATCTTCCTTTCCATAACTCATATCGAGTCTTATCACTATTACTTCTGATCAATTCTATATTCAATATATGAACAGATGTATGCATTTCTTGTCGCCAAACAATATCACTTAGCTTGGAGTCATTCAACATAGTACTATCCATTTCTTGTACAATTATGTTTTTCCTTTCACCAACTCCATTTTTCTGAGGTGTTCTAGCTGTTGAGAATTGTCTTATTTTTCTTTGTTCTTCACAGAAATCCCTAAATTCATTTGATGTAAACTCACCTCCATTATCTTATATTAAGAATTTTATTTTCAAATCAGTTTCGTTTTTAACCAATTCCTTGAATACCCTGAAACAGTCGAAATCTTCAGACTTTTTCTTGAGGAAGAAAACCTAGGTCATTCTAGTGTAGTCATCAATGAGTAGCATAAAGTATTGTTCACCATTCAGCCCTTTTTTTCTCATGGGCCCACATAAATCAGTGTGTACAATCTCCAATGGTTTTTTTGTAGAATATTCCTTGGCCTTGAATTCAACTTTTGTTTGTTTTCCATGCTCACAATGCTTGCACATAGTATTTGTTGCCTTTGTAATTTCTAGCATTTCTCTTTCAGCTTGTTTCTTGTTGATATTGACAAGATTATCAAAGTGTATATGACCCATTATCATATACTAAAACCAAATTTCATCTTCTTTTTTCCAAACACCATCTTTATTCTTCGATCTCATTCAAGATGTATATGTTGTTTAGAGTCCTTGTCATTGTTTCCACTAGTCTACATGATCCTTCTTTCCTTATTTCACATTCGTTTGAATTGAATATAAGTGTGTGTCCCTGATCACACATTTGGCTCACACTTAACAAATTATGCTTCATATTTTCAATAAATAGAAATTTTTTTGCCACAACATCTTTGTTTCCAACACTGACTATGCCTTTTCTTATAATTTTGGTTGAGTTGTCATTGTCAAATGTGACAGACCCCTATTTTTCTTTCCTTAATGTTACAAATATGTTTTTGTATCCAGACATATGCTTTGAGCATCCACTGTCAATATACCAATGGATTCTTTTATTTTGGGATTATAATGAAAACCCACATTCCTCAACCTTCAAATCTCCTTGCTTCCTTTTCCAATTTTTTTGTTGTTCCCCAATATTATTGAAAGGAACATGCCTATTTTCCATTGAAGAAACTATCAAATCACTTATGCAATTTATGGCTATGTGTCCAAATTGTTACATTTGTAGCATTCAATTTCATAAACCAGAGCACCAAAATTGATATAATTTCTGTCAAACGCCTTACAAGGATTTTTGGGATAATTGACTTCATAATGATTCTTGGGATTTTCATAGCTACTTCTGTTTTAGGTGTTTCTACCCTTTGCATAGGCTCTACAATTTATGGATCTATGCCCAAAATTATTACAAGAATAACACAAGGCAAGAAAAATATTTTGGTACCTCGGTGTGGGTGGTCTTATAGTTGGTTTTATTCTTATGAAATCATGATCTTCTTCTTGGGTATTACTCAGTGTTGGTAGTTTATTCCATGTTCCTATGAATGCATGATATTCTTCTTGATTCTTCTTTATTTTGGGTTTTTATATGTCCTCCTTTAAAGGCTTTCATTATTCTTTCTTGATGGAACCCTTGATAGTATCTGCATAACTTCTTTGATCTTCTTCATTTCTTATCATCATAGAGCTTGAACCTTCATCGATATTATTTTGTTTGTATCTAAGTCCAAAATGATCACATAATGGTTTTTTATTGAAAATGATTTCATCCAGTATTTTGGTGTTATTTCCAAAATTTAATTGGATGTCATTCTTTTGTAGTTCCTTTCTTAGTGAGACTATTTTAGCTTCCAAATTCTCAGTTATTTTCTTCATTTCTTCCAGTTTTCTCTTGAGTGTTTCCTCAATCACTTTGTCTTCTTCCAACTGAATACTTAGATCTATGATAGTCTACTTAGCTTCTTCAGAATTTTTTCTACGGTTTTGAAAGCCTTCCTTCAGTTTAATTAACTCTTCTTTGAGAGTTTTTTTTTTTCTTCCTTACTATTCTTAGATCACTTAAGGAACTGATCAATTCTGCCTCAAGATTCACTTCTCCTTCTTCTTCATAGTCTCCTTCATTATTTTCAATAGTTTCTTATTGAGTCTCTAGTGCCATGAGGAGCACTCTTCTTGAGTCGTTGTCACTATCATCATCTTTATCAGATGAGGAACTATCGTCTTTTGAATACAATATTTTCTTTTTCAAAAATCTTCCTTTATTTATTTCCTTGTCTCTTTTCTGATATTTTTTTTCTTTCTTAGTACAAAGGTAATATTCCTTGTCTCAAACATTGTTTCCTTGCATAAGGACATTTGGAAGAAAAATGGCCAATTTTACCACAATTAAATCATTTGAAAGGAATCCTACCTTTGTACTTGCTAGTTCCTATTTTCATCTTTCTCACAAAGTTGGCTTCTTCTTCGCTGTTTGAATCATCATTATTTCTGGAGCAATGTTTTGACCTTGGTTTGTTCCTTCTTGTCTTATTGGAATCTTTGAAAGATGCTTCCCTTCTTGATTCATTTTTCTGGTCCATTATCATTTCACATGTTGTAAGTATTCCATGTAATTCATCCATGCTCAACGTAGCTAGATCTTGTGTTTCTTCTAGAGATGGGATTTTAGGGTCAAATCTCATTGGGAGAGATCTCAGTATATTTTGCATGATAATTGAATTTTCAATATTTTCTCCCAATCCTCTTATAGCATTCACAATTTTATCAACTCAGAGAAAATAAGTTGCAATATATGTTGGAAGGTTGGTTGTTGTCATTGATGTCAACCCTAGTCATTGGTTGTAGTCATTGATGTCAACCCTAGCCATTGGATTTTGGACCCCACAGTTGATCAAAGTATATAGAAATGAAGGAAATTACACATGCAGATACAAAACCCATGGATGGAAAGTATAAGTCATGCCACTTCCTCTGGTATATGGCACATCATGTGGATCCTCACGATTGAGGAGAAATGATTTTTTGAAGATGATAATGTAAATTGAAGTAGAAACTACATGTCTACCCTAATGTTAAAATTAAGTGACATAAAGGGTATAAATACATATCATTATACATTCATTTTACACACACAATGTTTTTAATGAACAAGGAGATATAAGTTGAATTTCAAAGGAAATCTGAAGTAAATAAGGTCAAATTTCAAGGGAGGATGAAGTATCTTGGTGATGTGTTCTAAGGTATGTTATTTACAGGCCATCTTACCATTTTTTCTATAATTTTGTTTCTAGAACGCTTCAGATGGTAAAATTCAGATTCTATTGAGAATACATATCTAGGTACCTGTGGTCAAAATTTCATCTCTTTTTTCACTATAATTTTGGAGATACACTTTGTGGAAGATAGGGTTTTTGACTAGTCCTGAAGCTAGCCATAAACAGGTGTTCCGGGTTAAACAGTGATAAATTCTTCATAGAGAATCCAAATGAAGTGAGACCCATTGCATTGGAAATCGTAGAGACTGTAGTTTCTTGTGTACAAATTTTAGAATCCGATGTTAAATATTGAGCGCGGGGAATTATGTACAAGTTCGCTCTTTTGAATAAACTAGAATTGAATAAGGTCTACCATTTTCTCTATAACTCCTTTTCTGGGAGGATCCAAGGAGTGAAACTTCGATGAGTTTCAAAGAATACATTGAGTAATATTATCTATAGGATCAGAGTATTCCAATAAGTGAATAATTGCAGAATTTGAAGAAGTCTCATGAAGCATTTTCAAGTTCTATGTGATGGTTGGTTGATGGTGATAATTTAATGTAAAGTTTTATTATCTCTCATATATTCTTGGGTGGAAGGAAGGGGAAAGAATGGAGAGGTCAACCCTCTCTTGATATTGGAGAATTGTGTCTTCCTTTTACAGGTTTATCCCTCCCTTTATATTTGGAAGTTGTAGATTCCCTTGGAATTCATTACTTCCCTTGAATAATAACTATTTATTGTTTCCCATATATTGTGCATGGTGTATTGGTGTAACTCTTCTACTATTGTTCATTGCTCATTGGATATAATTGAATATATAATCCGATTGAAGTATAAGTTGAAAAAAATAAATAAATTGTAATTGATACTTATTCACCCCCCTCTCAATATCTACATTATCTTCATCTTCCTTCATTCTCATATGTTCACATTGTCCTCTGTAAGTCTAAATCTTGGCCCCTTTCACTTTAGCATCTCCTTCATAAATATTCTTGAGCTTGTCCCAGATTTCCTTTGCAGAATCACAATGCATAACCTTAACAAATTATGAACCTGTTAAACCACTTAGAATGACATTTATAGCCATTGAATTGTATTCATTGATATTTTTCCCATCATTCTTTGTTGGGGGAGAATTTGGTGCAGTGTATCCATTTACTACATATTTTCAAACATTAAATCCCTGTGCCTGCAAAAATGCTCTCATTATTATGCTCCAAAAAGAATAATTTTTCCCATCAAATAATGGTGTTCCATTTTTGGTAAATTTTTCTTTCTTATCCATGATCTTCCTTCCAGTGGTTAGACTGTTCATGAAGGAACCTACTCTAATACCAATTGTTATAATATTCAATAATATTGAGAGGGGGGTGAATCAGTATAGATTTATTTCAACAATTTTAACATTTACCAACTACATAAAAATTAACCATTAATCATGTCATTCATCATCACATAAACTCATACACATTGCACACATATTTTAATGTGGAAACCCAACTAGGAGAAAACCAAGAAAACTTTTATGAAGTAGTTTCCTACATTTTCTAGAACCTACTGAAAGGAGACACCAATCCCCTTGGGATATTTTAAATTATTATATAGGATTACATCAACCTTCAAATACAATCCCCAAATCACTTCTTAAATATGCGTACAAAACTGCTCAAAATTGTACCTCAAATCTACAAATTTGTAATATTCGCCACCGGCTCAATTTGTTATTTCTGATTTTGAAGCTTGTACCTCATATATTAAGTTATGTTCTCATTCTAATGAAATAAGTGGAATTGAATTTTGATGTACCAAGATTCAAATATAACCATTTTATCTTGAACACTTGTTTGGGACTAGTTTATGAATTAGTCACAAACCCTAACTTCCAACAAGTATAACTCCATACTTGTAATGAATCAGAATCTGAAACTTATACCCAATATTCTTCGATATCTTCTTTGAACTTCATCCATGTTTCTCTCCTTGATTCGTATCCAAAAAAAACATTATAGAGAAAATGGAGAGATGACTCGTTTTGAAGAAGAAAACCATAGTATTAAAAACCTCAACTTCCATTGAGTATAACTCCAAACTTGTAGTGAGTCAAGACCTGAAATTCGTAACCAAGATTCTTTGTTATCTCTTCTAAAACACCTCCAAGTTTCACTATCTAAGTTTTTCTAGAAAAAAATTATATCAAAAATTACAAGATGACCTTCAAACAAAACCCTAGAACAAATCATCACAAGACTTCATCTTCCCTTGGAATTCTCCCTTCTTCACTTCATCTTTCCTTGGAAATTTTCTCCTCTAGGATAAAATTCGCTCTTCTTCCTTGGATAGGTCAAATTGGTGTGATCCAGATGTCAAATGAGGCTCCTCTTATTTATATGATTCTTCTCCACATGAGGGGGTGTGACCAAGGGTCACAACTTTTGGGTCGCACCTCTTCCTTAAGGATTCAATTGACCTTATGGGCTTCTTCACGTGGCTTTAGGGGCTTCTTCACTTGGCTTTAGGGGATTCTTCACTTTGGATTTAGGGGCTTATTCACTTGGATTATTCAAGGTTTCATTTGTGTACAACTCAAAGTGGGCATGTGGAAACAACCACATGTTATCTCATCCCATGAGGGCCATGCTTAAAAGTTACTCCATAAGGGGATCACTTTGTATTTATATACACTTATGTCAAGAATTCTTCAAGGATATTCAAGGATTCTTCAAGTGGACACATCATCATCAATTTTAGGGTCTTCTAGGCTTTTCTTTAGGACTTCTTCTAAGGTTGACATCAATGACAACTAATTTTCCAACATTAGGGTGTGGACCCTCCAATACAAGCAGGTTGCCTTAGAAAAATTTGGATCATGCATGAGAACAAAGTGTGAATGTTGTTTTTTTACATATAATTAATTTGACCATATAATATCATATGTTAATGGATCTATAAGGAAGAAACCCATCGAAGTAATTTTTCACCACACTTATCTCCATTAAAATATGTTAATGATGCATCAAAGAATCATTTTTCATCTATTTTTCTATGCAATTCAGATAGAATAAATTTGTGTCATAGTTTCAAATTCCAGACACCATTTATTTCCTTGAATGTGGATACCAAATGAGAAACATATATTAATAAATATGTTAGTGTAATTCCTATTGTATTTTATGGGGCACATCCAATGCTTCCTTGTGTCAATTTCCCTCTTATAGTTTAGTCTCACAACACAAGCACTAAGTAGATAATTATTAGGTTAATCTTCATTGGGTCAGAGAGTAGTTAATATAACCTTGAGCGAGCCATTGATGGGTTTACTAATGGTGGTTTTTGATCCTATGGTTTTGGTAACCCATGGTATTTTTTCATAGACAAACACATAGACAATAAATTCAATGTCATGGGGAAACCCTTCCAAGAGAAAAACCCCTCACGTCAAAGAAAGTTCAATATATTTCTAAGCAACTAACAACCATTACAATATAATTTCAAAGATGTTCTTTTAACATGAGTAATGAGCAAGAATCTCATTCATTCTTGGCCTACATCAAGCTACATCGTGCACTCAATACTACAATGGCCACCCAGGCCTCTATGGGCCAACATGAAGCATCTTACAATGGAGTATTCCAAGCCATTAAATGCAATTCACCATATGCAATACCATTCAAAAATACCATGCGCCCATAAACCATGAACAACAAACCCATTATTAATTGTATCAAGGTTATCTTAACTACTCCATGACTGAGTCAAGATTAACCCAACACTAATTTAAGTATAATCACAATCCCTTTTAACATGATTATATTTTAGTAATATCTCTCTTAGTTATTAATTCATTGACCTGATTTGTTAGATGGTAGTATAATTGCCATCAATTTGTATTATATTTATTAGTTTAATGAATGATTAATTGTCTTTAATTTGTATTATATTTATTAATTTAATGAGTCACTAATTATCGTCAATTTGTAGCATATTTACTATTTTAACGAGTCATTAATTGCTATCAATTTGTAGTATATTTACTAACTTAATGAGTTATTAATTATTTTCATTTTGTAATATATTTACTAATTTCATGTATCATTAATTATTGTTATTTTATAGTATCATTATTATTCAATATAAATTTATATGATGTTAATAATTAATTAAGTTTCATGTTTTCATATAATACACTATACATTATTGATGCAAATCCAACATCAATGAAATATATATATATATATATATACACACACACACACACGTAAACAATAAATACAAATCATACATGTGAATTGAAAAGAGAATAAATTATATACATGTAAACTTATATTAAGCAATATTGTACATAATGTTGAATTTTTAATTAAATAAAGTAC
>SNQJ01S0165394.1:0-21096 GCA_010110895.2 Picea sitchensis | reverse complement strand
CTTATTTTCCTGTGTCTTGGACTAGTTTTCAGGAGACTGTTTGTTAGGGTCGTCTTTGTCATACTTTGGTTGTTGCGGATTTGCAGATCAGAACTCCCATTTGTTCTGGTGCTTAAATTTTTGCTCAATTTTAACAGCATATCGATAAGCAGCATCGAGTGATAAGATGTCTAGAAAATCCATTTCAGTCTGGATGTATCTGTGTAGAGCCCCACGGTATTTCAGAACCAAATGTCGCTCGAAGTCTTTGATACCCAGCTTGGTGTGCAAAGTATGGAAGGTATTGGTGAACTCTGGAACTGCTTGGCCCCTCTCTTTCCACAGTGTGGTCCATCTCATATACTGGTCCTCATAGTTGACAACAGGGTAATATTGTTCCTTTACCACATCCACAAAAAAATCCCAAGTGGGATCGACCCCATATATTCCAAACTCCTCCGTGGAACTTTGCTCCCAATAAGTTTCCCACCAATGTTTGACATGAGGGAGAGCTTTAAGGAGTGAGAAGGTGATATTTTCTTTGTTGAAAAAATTGTGAACAGAGAAATAACCTTCTATCAGATTTAACCATTTTTCTAGGGCTTCTGCATCTATCTGTCCTTCAAATATAGGAATATCAAAATTAACTTGTACCTTGAAAGGCGAGGTGCCTCCAAAGTGGTCACTTGATGAAGATGCATCTGATGCTATATAATCAATTATGAAAAATTTATGGATATCGTATCCTTTCCAATGAGATATCATACACCTAAAATGGAGATCGTATGCAAAAGTTACGACCTCAGGAAGTTGATGCACCAACTTCCTAGGGTCGTAACTTTTGCATACGATCTCCGTTTTAGGCGTATGATAGCTCGTTGGAAAGGTATCATTGAGGAGATTCATTTTGGGGGCCCAATCATTCCTTTTTATATCATTGAGATCCTTTATATTGAAAAACCTTCATTTAGGCCCTCAAAATGGCCCCAGAAGTTAAAACCTGCTAAAAATAGTAAATTTCCAAAATTGCCAGAAAACTGTTTTGAGCCATTTGGAAAGGTGGGTGGCCACCGATATTGACCCGGATCAATAACTAGTAGTTATTATAATAGGACAGAATAGGTAATAACTTTGAATTTTAAATGATATATTTCATAACAGGATGAGAGAGCTCATGGAGTCGGTCCTTAGATAGTTTTTCAGTATTGTATTGTAACAGATAGACATAATAGAGATATCAGTAGAGCAGAGTAGAGTAGTAGAAACATTATGTATTTTGTTTTTCATGAATGAATAGAACAGACATAAATTGTCCCAAATCCTTGGACTGTGTTCATTTCATGTGTGATTGAGTGAATGTTATTCTCTGTGTATGATGTATCACAATTCATTCATGTATGAATATTTCGAGACATTAACTGTATGAGTTCATGAAAAAGTTGGTTGAGTTTCAATCGTTTCTCTTATGATACTTGTATGCAAGGTATGCATATCTAACACGAGTGCATCGAATGAGTCTCGTATTGACTCAAAGAAGTTTAGAGAGAATCAGAGAAACTCAAACCAGGTGTAAGGTGTGCACAGCATCAAGAAGTCAACAAGCTTTGAAGAACCAGCATAGAAGAATGCCAAGTGAGCGAGAAGAATTTTTTTTTCAAGAAAATCCTTCGAACTGAGTTATTATAAATCCTTAGAATGCAAAGTGTGTGTGGGAGATCGAAATACTTTCAATGATAGAAGCTCAGAAGAGATACCACTTTTCACAAGTGTTTACGAGATCCCAAAGATGGATTCGTCGGGAGAACAAAGGTTTGGAACCTTTGAAAGTGGATAAATATTCCAAGGCAGAGAGATATCAGAAGCTCAGGAGGAAGAATGACAGTAACCGTCGATCAGATCATAGGGAAGAAGATCGACAATCATCGGATCAAAAGGAGGTGCACGAGTTTTAGCACTTCTCATACAGAGGAGAGAGAATTTGTTGGAGTTGAAGCTTGAGATTCTCGGAGTCCGGAACCCCAAAATAGAATCTCGACCATCCGATCAGCGGGATAGATCTGAACCCTCATATCATTGGAGGCGAAGACCGAGCATCGAATCACCAGGAGGAATCACAACCGTTGGTTGTTGTAAGCTCAGGAGGGAGAGCAGCTTGAAACTTGAGATTCTTGAAGTCGAGATTCCCACAACACTGAGGTGGAATCTCAGTCGTTCGATTGATCAAGCGTAAGCCATCAGATATCACAAGTTCATAAGGGGTCAAGTTTGAGACTTGAAACTCTTGAAGCATGGAGAGACGAAGAGACGTGAGTCGTTGATCTGGGAGGAGACACTTGTCAACAAATATCAGACTTCGAGGAAAAGCCAAAGTGGATTTTCAGTTTGAGAATTGAGATCGTCGAAGCACGAAGACCCAAAGTCCCAAAATAAGATCTAGATCATTGGATTAAGAGTAGATGTGCAAATTTGTTAACTCTAGGTAAACTCTCGAAGTAACCCTCGATCGTTGGATCAGGAGGGACACATGTTAGTGGATCTTAGACTCCGAGTAAAAGTCATTTGGAAAAAGAGGTTTGAGATTTGAAATCTCAAAAGTCTAGAGCCCCAGAGGAAATCTTGACCATCGATTGAGAAGGGGTTGTTGGACTGTTGATCTAGGTTGAAAGGTCAAACACCTAGGTGAAGACTAGGCCATTGGTTTACAGGACAGGTGTCCGTAGATCATCAATTCCAGAGAAGTGAAGTACAGAAGGAATCTGAGTTTGAGATTTCAAACTCCTGGAGTTCATAATTTCAAAGAGAGCCTCGACCGTTGATTCAGAGGAAGTAGATATGGTCCGTAGAAAAGAAGGGCGCAAATTTTGAAGCAATGATTTGAACGCTATCGTCAAGATCGTGAGACTAACAATCCCGTGTCATTGCGGGGATAGAATTTGCGAGGAGGTTAAGGAATCGAAGGTGGGCCACAATTTGAACCGTGGTTTCGCCAAGGGGATGCATGGAGGTCGTAGGAGCATTATGGGCCCAAAAGTGGTTTAACTACAATATGCTTATGACCACAACCATAATCATGTGGTCATAGCCCTAGGTCATATCAAGTGAGGTCTTATCTGAAAGGGAGCTAACGTCGACATTATGAGTTTTCTCATAGAGTGAAAGGGCAAGGTCACGAGTTGCTGCCAAACCTGCACCAAGAAGCCGAGGGTGCCTGTGTTTAGATATGGAGGGGGGCCTTTAGGGTTCCTGAGAGTATTTTGACTCAATAATCGAAGATCCAAGACCAAGAGGTTGTGCCACCCTACGGTGGAGTAGGGGGGATGCATCATATATACAGGCACAGGGATTTGAAATTGGGCAATCAATTGTAGATGGATACACAGTACCAACAGTTCCGCCAACAAATGACAAAGCAGTGGAACTCGATCAAAATAATTGCAAAGGCACAAATGCACTTATGAATGGTCTTAGTGAAACAGTATTCACCAAAGTTGGACATTGTAAATCCGCTAAAACCATTTGGGACAAACTTCAAAATATTTATGAAGGAAATTCAAAAGTCAAAGAAGCAAAGCTTCAAACTTACAGAGGTCAGTTCGAACAAATTAAGATGAAGGAAGATGTGAATATTTCAGCTTACTTTTTATGAGTTGATGAAATAGTAAATGCAATCATAGGATTAGGATAATAAATTGAAGAATATGTAATTGTTCAAAAATTACTAAGATCTCTTCCTATGAGATTTGACCCTAAGATATCAACACTAGAAGAAAGAGCAGATCTAAACTCAATAAGCATGGACGGACTACATAGAATCTTCATAGCATATGAAATGAGAGTTGAATAGGAAAATCCAGATGTAAAAGAAGCATCATTCAAAGAATCCAAAAGATCAAAGCAAAAGGGAAAGCAACAAGAAAAATAACATAGCGGAAATAGTGATGTCTCGGAAGATGATGAAGAAGTGGCCAACTTTGTCAGAAGACAGAACAAGGGAACTAATGATAGGTATAGAGGTAAGATTCCTTTAATTTTTTTTAATTATGATGTTATTGGTCATTTTGATAAAAAAATGTCCTCATAAGAAAAAGATAAATTATGAAGGTGACTCAAAAAGAAAACAAACACATAAAGGAAAAAGAACCACAAAGAAAGTTTTCAAGAAAAACTTATGCACCAAAGAAGACATCTCATCATCAGATGAAGATGAAGTCAGTGATAGTGAGACAAAAATATTTATATTCATGGCAATAGAAGACTCTGATAAAGAAGACTCTGAAGTAGAATATGAATAAGCCGAACAAGAAATTGAAGAGGAAGAAGTTGACTACCGAGAGGAATTGATGAGTTCCATAGAAGTTATCAGAAGAAAAAAGAGAAAAAACAAGAAGCTACAAGAGGAACTAGACAAGAAAGAAGACACTTAGGAATTAGAACAAATGATCACAAATTTGAAGGTTCAAATTGAAGAAGATAAATTAATTGAAGAAGAACTCAAAGAACAACTAGTAGGAAGGGACATGATCATTGAAAATTTTAAAGTAGAAATTGTCACATTAAGAAAGGATCTTCAAAAGAAAAATATGCAGAACAACTCAAAAGTTTTGAATGACATTATCAACAGTCAAAGGCTAGCATTGGATACAATCAGATAGAAAAGGGATCAAGCTCCAAAACAACAGAACAAGAAACATATCCAAAAATCTATTCATAAACAATCAAAGGGGATAGAAAGGTATACAGAGAAAATTACAGGGACACTCCTCCACCAAGAAGATTCAAATTTGAGAATCAATGACTGACAAAAATAGATAGGTCTCAGGAAGAAGAAGGATTCATAAGAGAACCTACTTTTAGAAGATCTTCAACTCCCAAGTGTCAAACTACATTTTTTGGTTTATGTTATGCATGTAATAATTTTGGACATAAAGATGTAAATTGCAGAGATAACAAAATGAACATAAAAAAACATTGAATGTCATACACAAAAGGGTTATCCAAGAAGGCCCGGTGAAACACAGAGAAAAAGTTACAACAAGTTTGAATCATTGGGAACTTAAGTGGAATGATACAAGTGTAACAACTTTGGAAACATGGCCAAACATTGCAAACTGACAATCCCTCCTAGAGAACCACAACAGGACAACAACAATCACGGATAGGAACCTTAGAAAAGGATATGGATAAGAAAGCAGAATCAGTACAACAATGAAGAATGCAAACTTACTCTACAAGCTAAGAAAAAGAAACATGGTTGGTATGTTGACAGTGGTTGTTCAAAACACATGACAGGTAATAGATACATGTTTCTTACATTAATAAAGGAAAGTGATGGTTCAGTCTCCTTCGGAAATGATGATTCAACTAAAATAATTGGAAAAGGCACAGTCAGAATTGAGAACAAGAATATAAAGGCAAAAAATGTTATACTAGTAGAAGATATGAAACATAATTTTCTAAGTGTGATTCAAATGTGTGACCAAGGTCATAAAGTTAATTTTGATTCACAAAAGTGAGATAAGAAAATAAGGTTCAGGAAATTTGATTTCTACAGCTGCAATAACTTCAAGCAACATATATGTGTTAAGTGAAATTGGAAATGAAAAGTGTTGTCTAGGAAAGGAAGATGAAAGTTGGCTATGGCACAGAAGAATAAGTCACATGAATTTTTATAACCTTGTCAAAGTCAGCAAAAGAGAAGCATTCATAGAAATTCCCCAGATCACAAAACCAACCAACACTTTATGCAAGCATTGTCAACAAGGAAAGAAAACAAAGACCAAGTTCAAATCAAAGGAATATTCAACGACAAGACCACTGAAAATTGTGCATACTAATCTAGTTGGACCAACTAAAATAAAGGGTTTAAAAGATGAGAAATACTTTATGTTATTAGTTGATGATTATACAAGAATGACTACATTTTGTTTTCTCAAGAATAAGTTAGAAGCTTTCGAAAACTTCAAGATCTACAAGGAAATGGTTGAAAATGAAATGGATTCAAAAATCAAATGCTTGAGATATGATAATGGAGGAGAGTTAACTTCAAAGAATTTATGGACTACTGCAGCAGTCATGGAATAAAAAGACAATTATCTACTTCTAGGACACCTCAACATAATGGAGTTGTTGAAAGAAAGAACAAGACAGTACAGAAAATGTCTCGAACAATGATAATAGATTCCAAATTGACATATATTTTTTGGACATAGGTAGTGCATACAATAATTCACATTCAAAAAATTGATCCCTCAGGAAAAACACTGATAAAAATCCCTGAGAGCTATGGAAAGGAAGACCTTGAGAAAATGCTGAAGCACTTCAGAGTTTTGGAGCAAATGCTACATCAAAGAGAAATTCAGCATTGATGGTTATTTTCGACTATGAAATGAGATCAGAATATAATAAAGAAATGCCTGAGAGATATCACAGGATGTTACTAATAATATAACATAAATATATAGGAGTATCCACATATTAACTATCTGATAATACCATTCTATTAATGAAATAATGTCTGAAGGCTGTAAAATCAGTGAAAGACTGGTCAGCTAGAATGGTGGCGACTTATCTGAGAAGAGATGTGGCAACTCTCTGTTAAATGGGAAAGATGATTACAATGAGGCTCTAGAAAAGGAATTTTACAATAGCAGGGAATGTTAAAAACTTTAGACATCCAAAAATCTAACCTAGGAGATGAAGCTCCAAAATTCATGTGGGCCCCGTTTGGGTAAGTTAGTACATCAACTTCAAGGGAAAGTAACTTTATAATCTCCGGTTTAAAATTATGATAGCTCGTTGGAAAATTATAGTCGAGGAGTTTCATTTTGGGAGCTCAATAATGCCTTCATATATCGTGAGAACCTCTATGTTGAAAAACTTCATTTGGTCCCTCAAAATGGCCGGAAGTTAAAAGCGCTAAAATAGTAAAATGTAGAATTTTCCCGAAAAATGTTTTTGAGCCCGATTAGGAAAAGGTGGGTGGCCACCAATATCCACCAGATGAAATCCTCCTTCCTTAAGTCAAATAGAACCTCCATTGTGTTGAGTGTTCAGGGGAGAGGGAAAAGTGTTTGTTAGTCTCATCTTGGTGAGTTGCTTGCCTTTCAGGAGGCGATGGTGATGCTTTCCGAGTTTGTGGAAGTTTGTCTTGAACCTGTTGAGGGTGAGGCTATTCAACAAGTTAGGATACATGAGAGAGGATGGTGTCTTGAGAAGGAATGGGTTCTCTTTTTGCAACCTTAATGGGCACACTACGTTGGATAGAAGGTGCTTGGTAGTGAGCAGTGGTTGCAGTGTCCTTTTATTCCCATTTTAGACTTAGATTGTGAAGAAGCTCAATTTTAAAGTATGAGATACTACAACAAAAATTTTGGTGGAACAATAGTCAGACTACCTGCAGTGACCTATAGGGCGACCCCTAGAGAAACCATGACAACTACTTGGTCAAGACACGCCCCAGCATGGCACTTCACATATATGGTTGGCCCAAGGGAACATCATAGAACCATCTCTTGGGAAACATCACATACCCTCATCCTTGAAGGGTTGGATGCCATACTTCAGGCAATCAACATTGTTGGGTGACACAAATCCTCGTCATGGTGAAGCCACCCGATGTTCATGACTATAGGTGTGGTGTTGTCGACAATCCAAACTATTTGATGACCTCTTGTGATGAACTTCTGCTTTGGCTTCCTCTATCAACAATAAAATGCAGGGTCCCCTTCACCCCACATCTATGAATGAAAAAAGCTCTCCCTCTTAGGGATGCAGTTGGGGTTTCTATAGTTGAATTGTGATCCACAACAATAGCAGTGGGATCTACATCAATAATCTGCTTCTGATATTTTCAGAATCAGTTCACGAATTAGGGACTCAACTCATGTCTTTGATCCTAGAGCCTGTGGCTATTTTAGTGACATTCACATGATTGTTGTGCCAGGGGCTTTGTGAAAATCACACCATTTTGGTGTCCTTCTTGTCTTCCTGTGACCCTTCTTTTCATGTGGCCCGGACTAGTTTTCAGGAGACTCTTTGTTAGGGCAATATTTGTCATACTTTGATTTGACTAGCGGATTTGCATAACCAAAATCCGTTCTGGTGCTTGATTTCTTCAATTTTAACGGTATATTGATAAATGAGAATCGGCGATGAGATGTCTAAATCCATTTCAGTTTGGATGTCATGTAGAACCTGATGTTGAGACAAATAATGCGTTCGGAGTCTTTGATACCCCATCTTGGTGCACAAGGTATGGAAGGTATTGGTGAACTCTGGAACTTCTTGGCCCTCTCTTGCCAAAGTGTGGTCCATCCCATGTCTTTAGTCTTCATAGGTGCCAATAGGGTAATATTGTTCCTTTACACATCGAGGAAAAAAAAAAAAAAATCAAAAGTGGGATCGACCCCATATTTCAGACTCCTCTATGGAAAATGCTTGACCGTTTTCCACAATTTTGACATGGGGAGAGCTGAGGAAGTCTGAAGAGTGATCTTTTTCTTTATTAGAAAATTCCAAACGATAACCAACTAGCGGATTTAACCATTTGTCTAGAACTTTTGCATCTATCTATCGCTAAATACAAGAATATCAAAATTAACTTGTGCCTTGAAAGGCAAGGTGCCTCAAAGTGGCCACTTGATGAATCGCCTGTTGCTATCGGTAAAGATGTTGAAGGATGTGTGGAAAATTCTCCATCATTTAGTCCCCTCACATCAGCGTGAGATGTTCAACAGCGGACTCATAAGTCGTCTTTTCTCTCGTTTTCTTTTCTTCCACCATTGAGAGTTTTTTGGATCTGTGAGACTGATTGTATTCAAGAAAGACAATCTGAGACTAACTTTATATACTCTGAGACCTCATTGAGGACATGCATAAAGAAATGACCAGAACAACTTTGCTCTTATACCTGAGTACGGATTATTTTTTGGCGTGAAATGAGAGCGGGAATATAATAAAGAAATGTACAAAGATATCAAATATATTCAATAATATAATAGAAATGTATTGAGATGAAACCATAAACATAGATATATATTAATACATGATTTCTATTTATGAAAATGCAGAGACTATAAAAATACAAAGTGAAAGGCTAGCTAGAATGGTGGCAACTAATCTATGAGAAGAAATGTGACGACAACGCACATTCAAAAGAAGATGAGATTAAAAAGTATAAGGGCCTATGAAGATTTTAAAATAATGAATTCAAAGTCCTGAACGTCAAGAAACCTAAGCCTAGGATGAAGCGTAAAGTCATGTGGGCCCGGCAGGAAAGTTAATTGCATCAACTTCGAGTGGTAACTTTGCATCACGATCTTTGTTTAGAAACATGATAGCTCGTTTAAAAGGTATTGTCGAGGAGATTCACGGGATCAATTATGACTTTGGCCATAATTCAGGAACCTCAATATTGAAAACCTTCATTTGGGCCCTCAAAATGGCTTACCGGAAATTAAAACTATAAAATAGTAAGTGCCAAATTTGCTGAAAACTATTTTAGTGGGTCGAAAAGGTGGGGTGGCAAATATCCACCCTAAGATCAGTCCCCTCCTTGAAGCAATGGTATCCGATAGATTTGAGTTCCCAGGGAGAGGAAAAAGCGTTCTTCTTAAATCGCATCTTGGTGAGTTGCTTGCCTTTTCTAGAGGCGATCACCTTTGCTTTCCCGATTTGTGGAAGTCTGTCACTAATTTGTTGAGGTTGAGGCTGTTCAGAAGTTGGGCTACATGAGAGGACATTGTGTAGAAGGAATCTTTTCACTTTGTTACAACCTCGCCCCAAACACCTACTATCCAACAGAAGAAAGTCGAAAAAGTTGCATCAAAGTGAAAAGATTATGAAGAAGTTGAATTTCGCAGTATGAGATACTACCTTGCAGTACTTTTAGGAACAGATAGTAGTTGGAACTACCTATGGTATTTTTGTAGATATGAGCCCCCATAGTAACAATGAAACTGCTTGAGGTCGAGACTCATAAACAACGTAGCACTTCCACATATATGGTTTGCCCAAAAGATATCACAAACATCTAGTGAGTCAACATCACATAATACCTCATCCTTCAAAAGGGGTTGGATGCCATATGACTGTCGACAATCTTTGGCTGACACAAAGATATAATCCTTGGTGAAGCCACACGATGTTTATTATGACTATGGGCGTAGTGTTCATGAAACAATCTACTTGTTTGATGACGTCTGTTGAGATGAGTTTCTTATGTCTTCCAATATCAACAATAAATGCGGTCCCCTTCACCCACATCTGTGAATGAAAAACTCCCTCTTCGAGAATGCATTTAGTTTCTTTTAGGGTTGGTGTTGTGATCTGTAATAGCGGTGGGGTCTACGTCAATGTTCTATCCTTTACTAGTATTTTCGAATAGATTTTGAATGGGGTTCAACTCATTTTCTTTGATCATACAATGAATATTTTGATGACATTCATGGGGTGTTGGTGTGCCGGGATTTTGTGGAAATGCTTTCCATTTTCCGGTGTCCTTCTTTGTCTTCTCATTGACCCTTATTTTCATGTGGATTGAATTTTGGTTTTAGGAGGCCCTTTGATGCAGGGAACGTCTTTGTCCTTACTTTTAGTTGTTGAGTTGCAGGGCCAAGAGTCTTGTTCATTACGATTGTAAAATTTCTTCTTGATTTTTAACAACATATCCACAATAGGCGTATAAGTAATGAGATCCACGGAAAATCCATTTTTCGTTTGGATGTATACATTGTGGAGCCACTGTTCGGAGCAAATGTGGATTCGGAGTCTTTGATACTTAACTTGGTGCACAAGGTATGGAAAGGTATTGGTGAACTCACGGAGCCTTGGCCCTCTCTTGCCGCATTGTGGTCCATCTCGTATCTTGATCCTCCTGAACATGGGTAATATTGTTCCTTTAGCATCCACAAAAATCCCAAGTGGGATCGACCCCATTGTTACAGACTCCTGTGGGAAAATGTCTCCCAGTCAGTTTCCCACCAATGTTGACATGGGGGAGAGCTTTAAGGAAGATGTGAGGTATTTTCTTTTATTTGTCGGAAAAATTTTGAACATATAAATAACCTTCTAAGAGATTTAACCATTTGTCTAGAACTTCTACATCTATCTGTCCTTCAAATCTGAGAATATCAAAGTGCTTGTACCTTGAAAGCGGTACACTCCCAAAGTGGTCACTTGATGAAGATGTCTATGTTTCTCATGGGGCATTGAAGGGATGTGGGAAAAATTCTCATTTCATCCCTCTATTAGAGCTTTCTCCAATATCGATATGATCCATCTGCTCCATCATTTTCTTTCTTCCACCATTGAGGGTTTTCTTGGGAATGCGAGAGAAGCGTTTACTCAGAAAATCTGAGACCTAAATTTCTATCTTTCAGACCTCATTTGGGATATACCACTGAAAAATGGCCGAAGAACAACTACTCACGATACCAGTGGGATTATTTTGGAAACACGAAATGAGATCGAGATATAATAAAGAAATGCATAGGAATATCATAGATGTTGTAATATAACAAAAATGTATAGAGATGCAACCATAAACATAGATATCTGATATTATGATTTCTATTAATGAAATAAATGTGCAGAGATTGTAAAAATACAGTGAAAGACTCACTAGAATGGTGAAACATCTCACGAGAAGAGGTCAACTGACAAATACCATTCACAAAGAAGATGATTACAATGAAGGCTCTGAAGTCCTTTTACAATAAACAATAATTTCAAAAGTCTTAGACATCAAAACCCTAACCCTAGGAGGATGGCTAAAACCATGTGGGCCCAGTTTGAGTAAGTTAGTACATCTTCTTACGGGGTGGTAACTTTTACATCTGATATCGTTTTAGGCATATATTCTTCGTGGTGGCAGCTTATCTCTGAGAAGAGATGTGACAAATACTCGGATTCACAAGAAGATGATTACAATGAGGCTCTGAAGTCCTTTTTACAATAAACAATAATTTCAAAAGTCATAGACATCCAAAAACCTAACCCTAGGAGATGAAGCGCTAAAAGCCATGTGGGCCCCGTTTGGGTAAGTTAGTACATCAACTTCCCGGGGTCGTAACTTTTGCATACGATATCCGTTTTAGGCATATGATAGCTCGTTGGAATGGTATCGTCGAAGAGATTCATTTTGGGTTCTCAATAATTTCTTTGATTATTATTAAGAATCTTGATCTCGAAAAAACTTCATTTGGGCTCTCAAAATGGCCCCAGAAGTTAAAAACTGCTAAAAATAGTAAATTGCCAAATTTGCCAGAAAACTATTTTGAGCCAGTCAGAAAAGGTGGGTGGCCACCGATATCCACCTAGATCAGGAATAATGGGAAAGTTTGACTCTCGTGTGGACAAAGGATTACTTTTTGTTTACTCAAGTACAAGGAAATATTACAAGTGTTACAACCTGATATTGAACAAAGTTGTGGAAAGCATCAACGTAGCAAAGGATGAAATAGGTAGAAAAGAATTAAAGGAAGAAGAAAATGAATAAATGGAATATCTTTATGAATAAGAAACATAATATGAAAAATAAGGGGAAGATGAATAGGATCCGATAGAATCAGAAGAGCATGTTCAGCAAGTGCCTCCAAAGACACCTAGCAGATGAGTACAGAATAATCATCCTTCAGATCAAATTATCGAAAACAAATATGCAGGAGTTGAGACTAGAAGAAGAATGTGTTCACTAGAACAAATGCACCTATCACTCACATCCATGATTGAACCAACCTGTTTTGAAGAGGCTAGCAAGGATGAATTTTGGAATAAGGCCATGTATGAAGAATTGGATCAAATAGATAAAAATGACACTTGGGAATTGGTTCCAAGACCAAAGGATAAGAATGTGATTGGCAGAAAGTGGGTATACATGAATAAATTGAATGAATATGGACATGTTACAAGTAACAAATATAGATTAGTGTGTAAAGGATATGCACAGGTTGAAGGAATCGATTTTGAAGAGACATTTTCCCCAGTTTCCATAATGGAAGCAATTCGATTGCTTTTAGCTTATGCATGCTCAAAAAATATTGAAGTGTATCAAATGGACGTAAAATAATCTTTTCTAAATGGGGAACTTGAAGAAGAAGTCTACATTGAACAACCAGAAGGATTTCAGTTGTCATAGAACATAGATTTTGTGTGTAAATTAAAGAAGGCCTTGTATGGTTTAAAACAAGCTCTTAGATCATGGTACTCTAGACTGGATAAATATCTACACTAGGCAGGGTTCAGAAAAGGAAGTGTAGACAACAACCTATACATCAAGGTAAGTAAATATAGTATTTTATTAATTGAATTTTATGTTGATGGTATTATTTTTGGTAGTGATGATAGGTTAAGCCAGAAATTTGCAAAGAATATGTAGAATGAATTTGAAATGTCATTACTTGGAGAACTATCCTTCTTTCTGGGACTTCAGATACGTCAAAGTAACCAAGGAATTTTTATTTCTCAAACCATGTATATCAGAGAAATGATAAAGAGGTTTAGAATGGAAGATTGCAAACCATTTATAACTCCCATGCAAACCAGTTGCAAGTTGAGCAAAGATGATGATTCAAAGTCTACAGATTAGAGACAATACAGGTCAATGATTGGTAACCTACTATATGTGACAGCATCCAAACCAGATGTAATGCAAGAAGTTGGACAAGTGGCATGATTTCAAGCTGCACCAAGGGAATCACATGTATTATCAGTGAAGAGGATTTTCAGATATCTCAAAGGAACATAAGAGTTTGGATTATGGTATCCAAAAGGAAAGGAATTATCACTTATTGCCTATACAGATGCAGATTGGGCAAGTTTTATTGATGACCGACGAAGCACCAGTGGAGCAACGTTCTACTTGGGTGAGTGTTTATTATCATGGCTAACCAAGAAACAATCATCGATATATTTATCTATAGCCGAGGCAGAGTATATTGCAACAACAACATGTTGTACATAGGTTCTTTGGATGAAACAAACTTTGACAGATATACAGGTTGAGTATGATGAGCCCATTCCAATCTATTGTGATAATACAAGTGCCATCAATATCTCAAAGAACCTAGTGATTCACTCCAAGACGGAGAACATTCTGATCAAGTATCACTTTCTACGAGAACAGGTTGTAGAAAATAACATCAGAGTTGAGTATGTGGGCACAAAAGAACAAGTTGTAGACATCTTTACAAAACCACTTCCACGGGAAGCCTTTGAGTATCTTCACCAGAGACTCAGATTTATTTCTACCCCAAAATTAATTATTTTGAGTGCTTATCTTATATGTCTTAGATATACACGAGGAAGAACCATAAAGAGGGTAGTTCAGTTAGGGGGAGAAATCTCAGATGGAAACATACCTTTGCCATTGATGACAAAGGGGGAGGGATATATCAGATGAAAATGACAGAGGCATGATTCCAAGGGGAGAAATGGTCACAGATATGTGATGCAGAGGACATAGGCATGGTTCTAGGGGGAGCATGAGTGATATGACTTCAATATTGCATAGCATGATTGCATGATTTCAGCATTGCATCAGATTATTTCCATCAATGCCAAAGGGGGAGATTGTTGATTAATGTTGGTTGTCATTGATGTCAACCCTTGAAGAAAGTATGGTAGCACAAAGGTTTGGGTAATGGACCCAATTTTGTTTGATGTAAATATGACTAATTATTGTCTTGTCATGGTTGATAAGAAGTACAAATGGATGAACTCCAAAGTGGTCCCCTTATGGTGAAATCCCTCACGAGAAGATGCTTTTTGAATTGAGTTATCCTAGAAGTATGGTTAGAGAACCCATGCTTAATTTTGGAATAATGAGATGAAGGTCATTGAATTTGTCAGTGAAAATACCCTATATGGATAGTGGTTGTCATGCCATTTCCAGTGGTATGTGGAACATCACATAACTCCTCACGGTTAGAGAGTTATGGCCATATGAAGTTGGAGAACCCTTAGGAGTCATATAAAATCCCCCAAAAGTCAAGTGTTTGCAAAAGAAATTGTTTAAATAATAAAGTAAATGGAGAACTCCCTAAATTAAATAAAGTGTAATGCTACATGAAAGTATAAATAAGAGGCAAATCTCTCTCATTTAATCACACTTGAACACATTGAATATATTTTTTTCTATGATGCTTATTGCAAGTACTCATTGATACATTTGAAGTTGCGAAGGTCCAAGGTATTACGAAGGGTTGACGGATAAATTCTTGGAATTACAACGAATAAAAAAAAAACCCATTTTCTGAGGTGTACGCGGGCTAACAGTGTATTAGGGTGCGTACATACTAAGTTATATGTAGGATGCCAGTGTATTAGGGCGTGTACGTACACAGGATGATAGTGTATTAGGGTGCATACATGTTGGTAAATCCATGGAAACTTGAGAAGATGAAGATGCAAAGGTTCTAGATTCTGAGATCAAGCTCCCAGGAAGGTCTAAAGTTCTCAGATACATCAAATATATCCATTGGTTTAAAAGGTATGTCTTATTTATATAAATAGTTGGATTTTGATGTATGCATGAGAAATGGTTATGGAGATTTGAGGATTCTCCCTAGTGAGACTAGTGGCTGCATGGGATCTTCTGCATAAGTCAAATCTACGAAAATATAGTGCTGGTATATTTATCATTGATACTTCTTGTTGAGGCACATCTTGTATTTTTTGTCATATGGCTAAGGGTTTGTGGTACATGGTTGAGAGATTGTATTTGTGAAGTGGTTGATGTATTCAGAGGTTGAATATGAGAAAGGGTTTGATAACTAGATCATGTGAGGGTTATTATAATTACTCATGATTACACACACCTATATGGCACATGACTAGATATATATATATGATTTGGGTAAAGGTTATGTATGAGGATGCATGCATAGGGTATAGTTACAGTCTGGATACAATGACATGTTACAGATCTATGTGAAAGAAGTTACAGAGGGTCAGAAGTTTTCAAGAGAAAGGAAACCCTAGTTTTTAGAAGGCATACACAGGTTGTATAATAGTTTGGTCACGTACATACGTGGGTTTCATAATAGATAGGGCGTGTACATACGCATTCTGCAACACTACAGATTGCGTACCTATTGTATTTTTTTTTATACATGTTCAGTTCTGGTACAGATTGATTACAGGGAAGTTGTACAGGTTGGATGCAGGTCAGTGGTACATATTGATACAATTGTATAGTGGTATATCTCACAGTGATAGTGTGACAATGGTTCCATAATTCTACTTCTACTTCAGGGTGGTTGGATGGGGGAAGGATAGGTGGTTGTAGCCAAATTCTGGTTGTAGCCGAAGAACATAGGGGGTTGTAGCCTCCTTCTGGTTGTAGCCATAGAATTGGGGAGTTGGAGCTTCCCTCAGGTTGTATCTTGAGAAACTAGGGGGTTGGAGCCTCCTTCTAGTTGTAGCTAGAAAAAAAAGGAAGTTGGTTCTTCCAATGAATGTAATTCTTCAAGACGTATAAGAAAAAGAATTATGTGATTTTCTCTCGCTTTGGGTTTCCATGTAAAAACATTGGTGTACTGTGTATGTATGTAATTTCTCATTTGTTCATTGTTTATTTACTCTGTAACTATTAGATGATAATGCTACATTGATATAACACTTGTATTTTTGGAGAAAAAGGATTATATTGCTCTATTACTAATTCACCTTGCACTATTACTAATTCACCCCCCTCTCAGTAATCCAACAACTGTTGGTGTTCTAAAAACAAAAAATATTCGAGTTGATTTTATTAGCTTGTGGTTGATTTTAATGGATTTTAACTCAAATGGTTCACGAATATGAAACTAGTGATGTGTAAGAGACTCGACTCCAATAGAATTCAAAAGAATGCTATGCAGTTCTTTCTTTTGATGAATTCTACGTATGGGAAGGAGAAGAGTTGTATTCTTCTTAATCACAAGCAAGCACTCAAAACAATGCAACTTTCAATTTTTGAGATCAATATGATGCCAAAATACCAAGCAAATTTTTCTAAAAACTTAAATGCACATGCAAAACTAACTATTATTCCAAACATAAACCAAAGCAAACTTCCTGATGAATGCATAATTTATTTGTATGATTAACTATGCAAGGAGATATGCAAAATTTTTGCTTCTTTAAATTCCAGATGAAAAGAGATGTAAGTTTGATGCAAAGAACTATGAAGAAAAAAGAGTGAAACAAATCGCACTCAAAGTGATGAGAACTTAAAGAAAACAAGGTTCAATCAAGAACTCAATGATGCAAAAGAGAAACAAAACAAACACTCATGAAAATCCTCAAATGATTAGAAACAAGAAACATAAACCAAGCTAGGTTGTCATAAGAGTCCTAATCATCTGAAAAGAGAGATGTTTCAAATGAATACAAGAAGGCCCAAAACCAAGAAACCTTTGCAAACCTTAGTTTATGAAAAATCCTAAATAGTCAAGCAATCTGAAAGCTTTACGAGATGAAAAATCAAAAGGCAAAAAGACCAAGGAATCTTGTTAACCCTAGGGGGATACAACTAAGAGAAAATTTGAAAACTCAAGGGCTAAACAAAAAATAATTCTATATGGCTAACTCTTAGCAAAAAAAATTCAAGGATGTTCAAATTTCTCTAAGCAAAAATCTCTGCAAGATTAGACTGAGAAAAACTAAGCAGAAAAGGGAAATAATCACCATAAAAGGAGACTAGCGCTCCTGTTTCCAAGGGCACATAGAGATGTAGTGCTATGTTATACACTATAGGGGAGCATTGAATATAGATCACCTCTCTGATATACACTACAGGGGAGCGCTACCCTTCCAATAAACTCAAAATAGAGGCTTAAAACTCAGAAAATTTACACAAAACTCCCAGAATTTTGTGAAATTTTCAATGAGAAGGAGAGAAAGAAAAATAGATAATAAAAAAACAACAAAAATGATCTAAAAGTGGGAAAAATGAAAATACAATCCAAGGAAAGACAATTCAATGTTATTCCCTAGTGGATTCGTCAATTTCTGTTATAGAAAAATTCCCCTGCGGACAAGTGAATATCCTCTTGGATTCTAGACCCCTAATACCAAGACAAAAAACACACAAATGGACACTCACATCCATTTGAATTAAATTACCTAATTATAAAGAGAAAGATAAGGACTAAAGTGTGATGCACCTTATTCTATGGTTCGTCCTCATTGCCTCCAATCTGAGCTTGATCTCCAAACTCTTCAGCACCACTCGATACCTACAATGCAATGGACAACAAAAATATAAATAACTCCTACTCCACTCTACAAGATTAGACTAATCAAATTCATCTATCAATATCGACAATCATATTCAAAAATACACAATATTGAAGGGAATAGGCCAAGTAATATTTATGAGAACTTTAAAGAGATACTTACATTATGTAGATGAAGTTGTAGCATCTTTTCCAAGTCCTCCTCGTCCAACCCTTGAGTTTGACATCCAAAAGCTTCCTCCTCTTCTCCATGGAAAGCCCTCATTATACAGGATTTGGAGGCTTAACCTCCATGGAGAATATCACTCATAAGATCCACTAAAAATGGATCTCCAATATTTTTAGGGAGAAAATATCTCTTCAACGATTTTAGGGAGAAAATATCTCTAAACAATTTTGAGGAAATATCTCTCCCATCCATGAGATTCTCAACCTCTCCTTGAAAATAGGAAACCAAATGTGAGGTGGATTCTCACACTAAATTAATTTCCCTTTTATGAATATTAATAATTAATTCATGTGCATATAGTATTTGGACCTTCATATAATATATTTCTCCTCCACATTGACTAGGGATTGTGATAAATGTTCGTTCATGGTGTCAGTATATGTGGCACTTTCATGACACTTGGGAAAATTAGGGTGAGGTACTTAAGTGTGGAATTTTGGTGCGTAACACAAAGGTATTTGGTGAAATTCCTAAGGGTCTTCCACCTGCCCAAGATCATGACCATGCTATCCATTTTCAACTAGGAAGTGTACCACCTAACATTAGGCCTTCCAGGTATCCATATGCACAGAAGAGCGATATTGATTGCATGATCCAGGAAATGTTAGAGGATGAGATCATTCAACCTAGCAAAAGTTCCTTCTCTTCAAAAATGTTGATGGTTACAAAAAAGGATGGTTCATGGCATATGTGCCTATATTATAGACAACTCAAGAAAATGACCATCAAAGATAAGTTTCCTATTCTTCTCATTGATGAATTGCATGGAGAAAAATTCTTTATGAAACTGGATCTTCATTTGGGATATCATCAAATGAGAATGAGGTAGGAAGACATTCCTAAAACAAGTTTTATAACACAAGAAGGTCATTATGAGTTTTTGGTTATGCCATTTGGACTTGCTAATGCACCTTCAACATTTCAAATCTTTATGAATTCTATTTTCAATCCCTTAGAAAATTTGTGTTAGTATTTTTTGATGACATACTAAGCTATGAAAAATCTTGGGAAGATAATGTAAAACATGTTGAAAAATTATTACAACTATTGGGAGAGAAACAAATTTATGCAAAGCCATCCAAGTGTGCCTTTGAGTTTCAATAAGTGGAATATTTGGGTCATATTGTATCTCATGAAGGTGTAAAAGTGGACCCTAACACAATTAAAGCTATGAGGAATGGTCGATTCCAAAAACCTTGAAGACAATTAGAGGATTCTTAGAGTTAATAGGATATTATTGCAAGTTGATCAAGAATTATGGTCAAATAGAAGAACCTCTAACATCATTATTAAAGGAGGAAACCTTTTCTTAGACCGAAGAAGCAACTGAATCTTTTGAAAAAATCAAGGAGGTTATGTGTTCCACTCCCGTCCTAGCCACACCAAACTTTACAATTTTTTTTATTGTGGAGTGTGATGCCTCATGCCATAGAGTTGGTGTAGAATGTTGGAAGATTGGTTTTTGTCATTGATGTCAACCCTAGTAATGGGTTTTGGACCACAAGATTGATAAAGGTATTTGGACATGAAGGGCAATGCACATGCATATAAAACACCCATCAATGGATAGTATACATCATGTTGTTTCCGATGGTATGTGGCACGTCGCATGGATCCTCATGGTTGAGGAGAAATGAATTTTTGAAGATGACAAAGTGAATTGAAGAAGGAAGTACATGTAGGCCCTGAAGATAATTAAAGAAAAGAATTACAAAATAAGAAAGTGTTAGGTCGGCCCTAATGTTAAAAGGAAGTGACATAAATGGTATACATAAACATCATTATACATTCATTTGATACAAGTTGAATTTCATAGGAAATAAGAAGAAAAGAAGGTCGAATTTCAAGGGAGGATGAAGCCTTTTGGTGATGTGTTCTAAGGTATGTTATTTTCAGGTCATCTTACCATTTTTGCTATAAATTTTTTTCTAGAACGATTTAGATGGTGAAATTTCTATGGTATTGAGAATACATATCAAGGTACCTTTGGTAAAAATTTCAGCTCTTGATTTGCTATAATTATGGAGATACACTCTGTGGAAGATAGAGTTTGTGACCAGTCCTAAAGCTAGTCAATAAACAGGTGTTCTGAGTAAAAAAATCATAACTTATTCATATAGAATCCAAATGAAGTGGGACCACCTCCATTGGAAATAGTACAGACTGTAGTTTCTTGTGTGAAAGTTTCATAATTGGATGTTAAATATTGAGTTTAGGGCATGCTATACAAGTGGGGTCTTCTAAACAGATCAGAATTGAATAAAGTCTACCATTCTTTCTATAACCTTTTTTTGGGGAGGATTCAAGGAGTGAAAATTGGAGGAGTTTCAAAGAATACATTGAGTAATATTATCTACAAGATTAGAGTACTCCAAGAATTGAAGAATTGCAGAAATTGAAGAAGACTTAGGAAGCATTATCAGGTTCTATGTGATGATTGGTTGATGGTGATGATTTAATGTAAAGTGTTATTATCTCTCATATATTATTGGGTAGAAGGAAGGGGCAAGGATGGAGATTTCAACTCTCTCTTGATATTGGAGGATTGTATCTTCCTCTTGGAGGTTTATCCCTCCCTTTACATTTGGAAGCTGTAGCTACCTCTGGAAGTCATTACTTCCCTTGAACAAAAACTATTGATTATTTCTCATATATTGTGCATGGTGTATT
>SNQJ01S0165392.1:21031-32536 GCA_010110895.2 Picea sitchensis | reverse complement strand
TGAGTGCATGCATATATATTATTGCATGGAAATAATTATACTAACGTCTGAAATGTTTCTAACTCATGGATTTGAGAACATTTCAAGAACTGTTAGACATTGCAACAGAAAGTTGCAAGTCAGGTAGTCACGGGAATAATGACTACAAAAAATCTTATGTTCAGAAAATTGAAATAATGAACTTTCTGTTATTAATTGCGAATAGGAATATGCATAGGATGATGAGTCATTCTATATAATAAATTATTTGGTAATTGTGATTGGATTGCTAGGTGTAGGCAATTCTAATATCGTTGCATAAGGTTTTTGTACATATTTCAATTAAAATATAATGTACATGAAATACTAACAATTAGTTGCTTTTATGCAATATACAATCATTGCAAGAAAAATGGTATTCAACATGGTGCTTGATGAAATCCAGAAGGAAGAATATATCCTATTATTGCAATAACGATGAAAAATTATGAAATAGAATTTCATATTTTGGGAAAAGTTGAATTCCTTATGAAATCAATTTGATTTCTAAAATGGATTTTTTATAATTTTCTCTCATGGTAACTAAATGTGTGTGATGCAGATGAGATAATCTTGATTAAAGTTGGAATGTTGGGAAAGAAAAACTACTATTGAGGACACTAAATCCCTATAATTGTAGAACCTTGGTGGGGTTTTGGAAATGGGTTAATGCTCTCCTTGTGTGTGAAAGCCTTGGAAACATGGATTGTTGAAGGACTGCATAGCAGTGAAGGGATGTTTGATCCTAGAAGGGTGAGTGAAACAAGGAGGAGGCAACCCAAGGATGCTTATGGAATGGTAGTTTCCATAAGGAAGGTGTGTCAAATGGATTGGTGAGCTAAATTATTTTCGGAAGAAACTCTATGGAATAGAGAAATTAACTTTGAGCTACAATATGAATACCAGAGTTGGTGCTGGAAAGTAGAGCACCAGATGGATAAAAAGATTCCAATAGCTAGAGCTTGGATATTTTTAAAGAATTTGAATGGTACATGGTATATAATGCACTTTAGACAGTGCATAAATAAGGGGAGGGGATTGTAATACCCCTAAGATGAGATGGAAAATATGAACAGAGTCTTAACAACTAGTTCATATCTATGAATGTAATTTTGTTACTCCATAATGAAATTTTGAACTTTTTCTGAGGAAAAAAAAGATACCCCTAGGATGAACCCGAAATTGTAAATGTAAAATGATGAACCCAAAATTGTAAAATACCCCTAGGATGAACCCGAAATTGTAAATTGTAAATTGTAAATGCAAGCACCTTCCATGGTATAGTGTGCACATGTACTGCACACTAAAATGATGAAGTGTGCACATTCTAGGATATCACGCGCAACAAACTTAAGTGTGCATTGTTTTGAGGCCAGGGAGCCTTTGTTTATATGTTGTGTTTTATAGGCCAGTGAGCCAATTATTATAAGTTAGGAGGCTTATGTGTTGAATTAGGCCAGAGAGCCTAGATGTTGAAGGCCGGTGAGCCTATTTTTGGATATGTTTTATCATTAACATAATGCATTGTTGTGTGTAGACCGACCACAATAAAAGAGTATGGGGGACTAAACGCCACTAGTTAGGGAAAAGGGGGGATAAAATTTATGGATAAGGGGCTAAGCTAGGGAGCTTAAACCAAAAAGGAATATTATATTAATATTCCTTAAAGTATAAAGTATGGATAATTATTTTATCCTAAGTTCTAAATATGGGGACAAGTGGGCCAAAGTAGCTCTCAACATGACAAGTGTCAAGTTGGGAACATGCATACATATAGTTTGGCCTTAGTTCATTTTCCCATTGAGTCATTCATTTATTCATTCCATCATCATTCAAATACTCATTCAATTTTCCACCATACCATCATGTTTCTATCATTGTACCTATACCATACTCAAACCAATACCATACTTGTACTTGTACCTGGTTAGCTCAGGAGTTGGACTGAGGAAGCGGGTTGTCATGCCGTGGGATACTGAAGAGGTAGGTTGTCAGGCGCATGATAAATTTCTCTCTAGTTGAGATAATTGTTGGGAATTGATTTCCCTAAGGTGAAAAACGTTAGCTACAAGGCTCTGAGACTTCATGTCCAGCCTGTTGCTGAAGCCCTGGAAGGGAAGTGGGGTAGCCAAAGGATTGTTGAGTAGAGAAGGGGCACACTTCCTGGGGTGGGATAGGCATGTGGGGAATGAGGTATTGTAGGTTGTTGGTTTGAGTTGGCACTTGTTAGGTAGTTTTTCCTGTTGTCTGAGATACATCAGCCTGGTTAGGAATCCCTTAACCCGGGTGGAGTTTAGTCCCAGCTCGGGGTGACCCACTACTGAGCGTGATGAGCAGCGTGGTCTAAGGATGGGAGGTTCGTGCAATTTATGCATGCAGTTGGTGATATTATTACCAAGATAAGTGTCAATTACGTGTTAAATTACATGTTGCATTATTATTTATGTGTTTATTTTTATGGGTTTTTCCTGTGTGTGGTTTATACATGTCTTTATATTTATGGGTATTTCTTGGCTATGTTGCATGTATATGTTACTGTTATTTCCGTATGAATATGTACATTTACAGAATGCATTTGTCTATTTTAAGTTTTATATATAAATTTATGAAAGATTTTTTGTTTGTATATGTTTTAATTTACCTATAGTTCGAAAAACTATATGTGGCACAGCCCAGTTGGTTGTTGGGTATGTTACATTTTTCATGCCATGATTTATCCTTTTCTTTCTATACTTCCTAGTGAAAACCTGCTATGATTCTATCCTCTTCCAATTCCATTAGTTGAGATAATCTTTATTGCATTGATCCCCTTTCTGTCATCTATGTAATTGTTGCAATGCATAGACTTGGAATCTAATCATCTAAGGGAACTACTGGTTCCTGTCCATACACCAATATGAAGGGTGTTTTCCCTGTTAGATTTGTGCAGGTAGTCCTATAAGACCATAGTACTATTGCTACTTTCAAATCCCAATCATCTCTATTCACATTACAAATCTTGGTAGAGGCATTCTCCAAAATATTATTGAATGCTTCTACTATTCCATTTGTTTGAGGATGATAAGGAGTGCTTTTCTAGTGATGTATCTGAAATTCTTCAAGCATTGCCTCAATTGTACTATTGATGAAGTGAGTCCCTTGAACACTCATCAATATTCTTGGAAATCCAAACCTTGTTACTACATTTTCGAATAAAAAGCGCATTGCAGTCTCTACGCCACAATCCTTCATTGGTGTTGCCTCAACCCATCTGGTCAAATATTATGTCACTATAATAATGTATCTGGATCTTGATCTTCTTGTTGGTGGATTAATTGGACCTACAAAATCTACTGCCCATTTATTAAATTCTTGAAAAGTAACTTGAGGTCTTAATGGCATCTCATCCCTCTTGGATGGCTTCCCAATCCTCTGACAAACATCACAATTCTGGCAGTATTCCATTGAATCCTTATGAATTGTTGGCCACCATAATCCTATGCACAATATATTCTACACAGTAGAATTCTCTGCATAGTGTCCTCATGCAATTCCTTCATGTGCCTATGCCAAAATAAGGGGTCTTTCATGCTCCATCAAACATCTTCTTAAAATATTGTATGCTCCAAGCTTGTATAAATGACTTGCAATTAGTTGATAGTCTGCAGCTTTGACTACCAATTTTTTCTTCTACGTAGTAGTAAATTCTCTTGGTGCAAATCCTATACTAAAAAACTCAATAATCTCAGCAAAATATTTATCTTCTATCTGTACTAAAAACAATTGTGCGTCAAGAAATTTTTCTTCCAAGTTACTAGGCTCTTCTCCATTGGTTATATTGAATAAGTGATATGTTCATGCATTCAATCTTCCAGGATTCACAACAACTTCAAAGTCAAATTCCTGAAATAACAATAGCCATCTGCATATCCTTCCCCCCAACATTGGTTTATTAACTAAGTATATCAAAGTTGAATCATCTATAAACATCTTGAAGTGTTGTCCCAACAAATAATGTATGTATTTATGCAAAGAATATACCATAGCTAATCCTTCCCTTCTGTAGTATTTTATTTATGCTCTGAATCTGACAGCTTCCTTCTTTCAAAATCAAAAAGGTGATCAATATCACCTACTCTTGGTTGGGTTAATACTTCTCCTAATGAAATTGTACATGCATCCACATGCTAATGAAATTCCTTTTACCAATATGGAAAAACCAGAATTGGCGGAGTAACCATCTTTTCCTTCAAAATATCCAAACTCTTCTGGCATTCATCATTCTACTGGTACTTAGTATCCTTCTTTAGAATAATTTCCATTGGTGCAGTAATCTTTTCATATCCCCTTATGAACTTCCTATAATACCCTATATGTCCAAGTGTACTCTTCAATTTGCACACTAATTTTGGTGGTGGTAAGTTAACTATGACAACAATTTTAGCATAATCAACTAGCAGACCCTATTTAAATACCACATGTCCTGTCATAATCCCAAAAGGTGCGCTTAAAATGCACTTCTTAATGTTCAATGATATCTGACATCGTCTACAATTTTCCAACATCAATCTTAGTACTGTGACATGGGCCTTTAGTAAACTAAACACTTTCCAATCATCCAAATAAACCTCCAAAAATTTATGAATGAAGTCCTTAAAAGATGCTACTACTACTCTTGAAAAAATGGTTGGTGCATTATTCAATCCAAATGGCATAATTGTAGACTGTAATGATCCCCATTCTGTTGCAAATGTAGTCTTGTGTCTATCTTCTGGAACAATTTTAATCTGGTGATACCCTGGAAATCCATCTGTAAATGACTAAGCTTCTTGACCTCCAACATTCTCCAAAAATTCATCTGAAAATGGGGTGGCAAAAGGATCATGTAGCTAAGCATCATTAAATTTCCTCAGGTTAACACATATCACGATTCCCCCTTGCTTATTTTCATGTACCACCATAGGATTGATCCATTCTAATTCTTCCACAGGTTCTATAACACCAGCTTCTAACATCTTGTCAATTTATGCCTTCACTTTCTCCTTATATATTGGATCCAACCTGTAAGGTATCAGTCTGATAGGTCTGGATTTTGGCTTGAAGGGGATATTCATCTCTCCTAATTCTCCTGCTAACCCCTTCATCTCTGAAAATATTGTTGGGAACTCTGATTATCCCAATAATCTTCAATATTGGCAATCTTTGGGTTTTGTTTGTGCCAATATTTACCTTTTTTATCTTTAATGGGACTGCATAATATTTGGATTCTAGATTGGGACCCTCTACTTCTCTTTCTTTCGGGATATTGATATCACGCAGGTTATCTTTTGCGACATGATATCAAGGTAATAATTATTTGACAACAGTAATTTTGCTATCCTTTCTATTGTCTGATTATCCCAATAATCTCCAATATTGGCAATCTTTGGGTTTTTTTGTGTGCCAATATTTACCTTTTTATCTTTAATGGAACTGCGTAATCTTTGGTTTCTAGCTTGGGACCCTCTACTTCTCTTTCTTTTGGGATATTTATATCACATGGGTTATCTTTTGTGACATGATATCAAGGTAATAATTATCTGACAGCCTGTTTCTTCTGATATGTTGGGACTATTTCCAACTCTGGTTCTTCAAATATCCTATCTCTTACTACCTTTGATGCGGTATCTATCTCGGGACTTTCATGCTCAAAAGAAAATGTAATTATGAAATTATGTTATATTTCTTCCCAATTAGTAGTTTCTCTACAATGTTCATGTTTTGTGTACCAGTTCTTCAGAATACCTTCTAAAGTGTGAATAAAATGGTGTGGCCATTATTCTGATGGTACTAATATCCATTGAACCATGAACTTATCTACATGTTCTTGAGGTTGTCCAAATCCATCATACTCTTCGTATCTATGCTCCTAGTGTGCATCGAATCTGATGTGCATAACCTTTTTCACTGAAACCAATTGTTGATATTTGTCTTGTGTGTACCCCACCATATTGTAGGTGTAGCTTTTAAATAAATATATAATGATGGTAATCTATGATTTTCCATAACCTCTACCTCAAACTTCATTAAAAATTCTTCTAAGTCATTCAATCCATAAAAAGTAGGAGGTTCTCTTCTGTACCAACCCATCTCAGTGTGCATGTAATTATGGTGCATCTCCTGGTATATAGTTCATGTAGTTGTTGCTTCTAGTTGTGCAGTCTTGTGTCAGAGTTTGAAGCACAAGAACTAATACTCCTCTAATTGAGCATTCCATCTGTAGTTGAGTTGATATAATCTTCTTCGTGCACGGTGGTTCTGTAAATTTGATTCACATCTTCTGTAAGGATATTATATATAGGTTCCACATACATTCCTCCTTCTGATGGGTCCAAAGGAGCAATAACTCTTTATTCTCTAGATTCAAAGATCATATTTCTTGTCTTCAAATTAATAATTTCCTGGTTATCAAAATCCCAATCCAATCCCAACAAAGATGGATATGGTGTAGTATTATCTACTATATCTATGACTTCAAATTATTCCATTGTATGTATACCATTTATATCTACTGGTATCCCCTTTAATCTTCCTAGTGGCACCACTATGTGTTAGTTTTCTAACTTCAATTGAATAGGTGAATATCCTAATTGAGGTTATCCCATGGCTTCCCAAGTCTTCTTTGGTGGAACATTGACTTCAAACCATAAGTCTAGTATGATGTCTCCCATATTGAAATCTCCAATGTTTGCATTTAACCTGAATTCTTTGCTTGTTCTTCTCTTCCTCCTAAATTGATTTACTGTCTTCACCCCTTCTTCCACAGCTTTACACTTTTCTAACAAATTTTTCAGTAATTGTAGAGATGAATTATCATTTAATAGCTTAACAAAAGATACCAAAACGTTCCTTAAGTTGCTTACTTTATCTGTAGAATGTTCTTTATTGATCTGATCAAACAAAGGAGGCATGTCATACACTGGCACATCATCTATTGGTTTCGTCCTTGAGGTAGATGCAATGTTACCGTTTAGGATTCCCTGTCTAGCTTCCTTCAATATCTCATTTTATTTGCACGCATCAAAATTTTCTTCAGGTTATGTATTCTTCCTTACCCATTGATGTATATCTTGGTTCTATTTTTCTGCATCATTGCATGTCTTAGCTCCACCTAGAGTCACTATATGGATATTATTTCCATCCTCTTCCATGTCTTTTATAATAATCCATTGCACATTATGATTATGTTGGTTCCTCTTGTTTTGTATCTTCAACAACAACATCAGACAATATTATGTTTCATGGTTTGTTGTGTGATAGTACATACATGTCATAGGTGGTAATGGAAAATATATTGCATAATGACCAGGCTTCTTATAGTTATGAAAAACTACTAGTCCTCGACCTCCTCCATGACCTCCTCCTCTGAAGCCTCCTCTGTCACCGGTTTTCTCCGCATAGTGTATTATACTATGGTCCTTGATTATATTGTGCCTGCACATTATTGAACTGCAATGGTACTGCACATTGTTGTTTCCCTTAGAGTTGATACCTGGGATTATATTATGGTTGTTGTGTAGGTTGTCTTGGTATGTTCTTAGCATGGACCCTACATGTATTTGAAATCCTTTCTTTCATTATTTCTAGAGTTCTGCAGTCTTTGTCTTCATGTCCCACTAACTTAAAAAAATTACAAAAATTTCTCTTTGGAACTGTCTGATACTTTTTCATCAGGGGAAATGATAGGGATCATGCCCATGTACTTTAAATATCTCACACCATGTTCCTCTTGAATCTAAAGGGTTTGGCATACCCACTCCTATATACTGCACAAATAATGGACTCTCATTCTTGTGATGACCTTATGTCCTACACATTGTACACCAAACATCTTGTCTCTTTTCTTTACCTTTATTTATATTCAATTGACATGTTAAGTTCTTCAAATCCTATCTCATATCTTCCACAGCTAGATTTTTATGCTTGTACTAATTTTCTTCTAACTACATGGTTGCTTGCAAAACCTCGCCCTGATTCTATAATTTATGTTGTCTCAAATGATACTTGAGGTGTGGCAACAAAGAATTAACAAACAAATGTCTATGTTGTGTATCAGTAATAGTGTATTTTAACTTACCTTTTAGCCTCTTGAACTTATGGTCCACTTTCCAAACTGATTCTCCTAGTTTCTGCTTAATCTCTATCATTTCATTCATAAATTGGTCCTTTGATCTTGGCTTCTAAAATTCATTGATCAATTGTCTCTTCACCTCTTCTACAGTCGTAGGTTCTCATGTTGGGTTATTTTTTGTGAAACCCATGTACTAGTATAATGCATGGTATCTGAATGTGATTGAAAGTTGCATGACCTTAGTATCTTCGTCTGTAATCTTCTTGGTTGTCCATATCTTCTCACAGATGAACAAATTCTTTTCTAGGTCATTTGATCTGTCCCCTCAAAACTATGGTAACTTCATAGTGAAATATTGACTTTTCATAGTGAAATTTGTTGAACTACCACCTCTACATGGTGTAGATACCTGATTGCTACTTGTTGAATTACTTCTTCTTGAATTTGACCTTCATCCAAAAATTCTTCTACCATTGATCACTTGTTGGTTAATCGTTTTTTCTTCTTCAGTTGTCTTTGTCACACATGGGGTTGTGGGTTCCACACTAATTCGGATCTGGAATGTAGAGATTTCTACTGCATCAAACCCATGACCTCTGGTTTTCCTCTCATATGTGGAATGAAATATATCCTCAATATTCCCCATGGCATGGAGATCATCTACCTCTTCCTCCTCACTATCCAAGCCCTCTCGCTCAACTACTTCTCTCTTATTTGTATTCATATTATACTAGTAGGTTCGTCCGCTACACACCACACTTAATTTCCTTATGATTTTCCTGGTCTTCTCATCATCCATCACGATTGGGTCCATTTCTTCCTTCTTCTAGATACTCTCTAGAGCCTTCTCCATATCTCAGATCTTCCTTAGTTCTTCCCCCAACTCCCCCATGCATGCAGAGTGATCTAGTTGTTTGATTCCATGGTCATCACGCATTTATCATATAATAAGATCTTGATTAACATGTAAAGTGACTTGATGTACCTCCCTCTAGGTACCTTCAGTAAATACCACTCTGTTGTAGTGTATGAGTTCATTGTATCTACTACAAATTCATTAATAAACCCTGCAATAATATTGTCCAACCAAAAATCTACTACGCGCGTGAATTTATTATGAGTCCTTTCCAACTGTGCAATATCCTGAGTAGTCCACTCAAGTGGTCTAATCTGATTCGTGGTATGAGTATCCTTCAACCTTAATATCCACTCTTGTAATAATTCTGGAAAATAACAGAAAAATGCTTCATGCAAAACAGTAAACACATACCTCTGCAGATACTGGTGCAGTGTATATCTAGAACCCTTATTATCATTCTAGGAGAACTTCAACTACTTTTTATCCAACCATATTTCAATCTCTTGCTTCATAGGATTCCATGGCCTACACATCCTTTTTTACCACTGCATATTCTTCACCAAACCCCTTCTCAGTTGTGCTTCAGAGTTCTAGCCAACAACGAAACCATTTGTTGGATGTATGGCCTGACCCGGGTTCTACCTTAGTTCTCCAACAAAACCCTTATCACCATCGGTCCCTCTTGTAAACGAGAAGGAAACACCATGCACAGAGTGAACAACGCAGTCTCACCTGAGATGGCTTATGGGTGAGATGGCTTATGAAATTGCATGACTCAAGTCTCTGCAATCAGGGAAGGGGTTTGGGTTGTTCTTATTACTTCTATTTCTACTTAAACATGAATTTTACCATATTATTCATCAAATCCATTAACTCATACATTCATAACATTCATTCCGCATACATATTTCTAGTGCATGCTATAAGTAAATTCATTCATCTATCTATATAATTATTCAACCATAACTACAAAAAAATTAAAACATCTAGACAAATTACACAACGAGTTTTACCATAGTTCACCCCCCAATGGGGCTACGTCCATAAAGATCTTCTACTTATTTTCTTATTCATCAAAAGGCGTTGTGTGTATTACATGATAATAAAGAGTAGTTAGGTGAACCAATGTCGCACCAAGCTCCACAACTTGCAACCTGACCCTCATCTACATCTCTAGATTTACTCCATCTGAGCTCCACAGCTCTCAAAAATAGAATTCAACTCCAAAAGGTTCTTCAAGTATGCAAAAAGTCACACAAATATATAAGTTACACAAAAGGATAGACAGACTTCTAATGATGATCCTCTAATCCACCTCATACCCTTTATTTATATTACAAAAATGGTTTTAACCCTTACAATATGACTCCACAACCCTAACCCTAACATGGATAGGTTTTTCCACATATGCACTGGATTTTTGCAAATCCTATCATGCGCGCTGCTTTTCCTCAAAATATGGCGCACTCTCCTTCTTGGTCCAACCTGACTTGTTTGTTGCATTTTTCTCCCAAAAATGCATGCTCCAACATGTGTAAGGAAATAAGAACCATTTAGTGGGAACATTTTGAGGTAGTGAACCCCATTCAAAGAGAGTGGTAGGAGGTTGTGGAGAAGTTGAAAGATTTAAAGAGTGCATGTGGTGTTTCCTATAGTTGAAGAGTATAGAGGAAAAGAGTGAAGTGGAGAAGAGTGTAGAAGAGGAGGAAGAGGAAAAGGAAAAAAGAAAAATATATTCAGTGGTTGTTGTTTTTTCAATGAAATTGTGAGCAATATGCTCACATTTCCAACCAAGGGAGTTTGATGGAGGAGCATCCTTGGGGTTTTGGAAATCCCACATCACCCAAAAATATTTTCATTCTATTTTGGTTTTGTTTCGGGATTTTTAGATTTCCACTTTGTAGACAATGGTCCAATATCTTTTTAGCACTCTCTTATAAGTTGTAATCAGATGTTTAATTTTGGATATGTTGTATAGGATATATTATTCTACCCTCACACCATATTTCATAAGCCTTTATGGAGTTTAAACTCTACACCCAAGCCCAAAATCAATATGCAGAGAAATTCCTGCACAAATAGTGGCTTCATATTGTGATCAACACATGCTCATATTTTGGAACCAAGATCTAAATTTTTTATAGAATGTCAAGGAAACATATTTTTACAGTCTTACCAATTTTAAGAAAAATTGGATTATGTACAGGTGTCAAAAACTAGTGCACAATAAGTTCCATATTTTATTTCTACGCTAACAAAGGATGTTATTTTGATTGATTTGCTTTCATATTTTAGACATAAGGTCTGAAATATGGATATGTTTTAGAGAATACATTCCTATATATACTCACACAATTTCATAAAAATTTATTTAGTTTAAGTGCAATTCCCAAGATACACCCTATTTGGAGACCACGCACAATATTTTCCAGAAACAGGGGTTCAATATTTTAACTTGCACATAGTCATTATTTGGAGTCAGTGTCTGAAATTATTATATGTTGTAGGGGACATCACCCTCTACCCTCCCTCCAAATTT